>PVKM010048394.1:0-11217 GCA_004027735.1 Carollia perspicillata
TCTGAGATCTCCTAAGATCTCACCGAAATGAAAAGCCATTCTCTGAGGGTTAAGCAGCTCATGGTGCTAGTTGAAATCACCCAATTCTCTCTCTCTCCCCCTCTCTCCCCCTCTCTTTCTCCCTCTCCCCCTCTCTTTCTCCCTCTCCCTCTCCCTCTCCCTCTCCCTCTCTCTCTCTCTCTCTCTCTCTCTTTCTCTCTCTCTCTCTGTCAGCCTGTACTTACTGCTCCATCACTAGTAATGACAATGAACATTTCTGCAATCTCAGTTTTTATTGCAAAGTGATTGAGGACCAGTAAGAGTAACTTACACTGTTGAAACTAAGGAAATCCTGCCAAGCCAGTGGTGGGCGGACAGGAAGTCTTATGGCAGCAGTGTAAATATATTTTCTCCCCCAAAAAACTGACTGAAATTAAAAAGTTAGCACTGCTATGTTTCAGACAAAATCTATCATAAGCATAAGCCATGATATTATAATTTGACAATTTTAGATCTAGTCAAATGGATATGGCCCTAGGGTATAAAGGAGATGCTTTGTAACTAGACACTGGTCAGGAATAATAAAAATGAGGTCCTCTCTGTTCAACATTTTTCCTTCCTTGAAAGGACATTTGATGATAGCCTCAAGGCCCCTGCTGACCAGAAATTGTCTCTCTCAGTTCCAGAATCTCCCACCCACAGAGAACCCCAAAACCAAAGCAACCACTTATAGTCATACAGATTGTGTACAGCACAATTCTGGGGGGTTGTTTTCAAGAATAATATGTGGGTGGTGCCCCCTGGAGGTGTGCCGGGCACAACTTGCACAATCGATCAGTCACTGACATTCCATCCCAAAATCAAACTATAAGAGGTAAAAATTTCTCATATATGTAATCAATCATGAGTCCACCTCTCTTTCCACATGAGACAGGAGCAAAGGAAGTGTGGCCAAATGTACCTGGATGATCATTAGCACTAAATCAGAGTTTCTCAACTTCTCAATGTTGACATTTTGGGCCAGATCATTCTTTGACAGGGCAGGGGCATGGGGCAGGGGGGTCCTGCCCTGTGCATCGTAGAATATTTAGCAGCATCCCTGGCCTCTATCTACTAGATACCAGCAGTATCCCTCCCCCAGTTATGACAACCAAAATTAGCTCCAGACATTGCCAAATGGTTCTCAGGGTCCAAATCATCACCTAGTTGAGAACCTCTGGAATAAATGTGTAATATGCAAACTGCATGTAAATCAGTGAGTCAAAGATCACATATATGACAATCTAGCCAGTGAAAAAAGGAAGTCTTCAAGAGGTAAAGGAGATAGGGAAAGAGATAGAAAATCAAATTCCTGCGGCTAGTAACAATACAAGCCCAGCAGATGTTGTTGGAAACCTAGTTAGAAGATGCTGTAAACCTTAATCAGTTCCCATCCTACTTCCTCAGCAATAGCTCCCCACTCAAAAAGTCCTGGAAGTCTACAAAGCCCAAAACACAGGCAAACAGGGCAAAGAAACCACAGACTGAGACAAAAAGATGTCTCTTCAACAGCATTCATTTCCACAAAGGGAGAAAAAAACAAATAGTAAAAAAAATGGAAAATAAAACAAGGCTGAGAAACCAGAGTATTTCCTAACTTTTCATTATGGAAATTTCTGCAGAAAAACGCAGAGAAAATTAAACAATAAACTGCCATGTACCCAGCACCAAGATGCAAGAATTTCTCCACATTTTGCTAACCTAGTTTTATTATCCCCTCCCAATGCCCTTTTCATAATTCCTTCCTTCCTTCCTTCCTTCCTTCTTTCTGGAATCTTTTAAAGCAAATGTCAGACATCATGTTATTGCATCCATAATACATCAGCATGTATTCCTAATCTAAGAGTTTGGTTTGATGTGGTTTTTATATAACCTCCACGCTGTATTTAACAGACTTAACTTGAAGAAACTAGAATTCTTGCAAGTAGAGAAAAGATCTAACTGCAACCTCAGAGTCTCTCCTACGAGTGCTACTCAAATTATAACATGTATATGAACCACCTGGGAATCTGGTTGAAATGCAGATTCTAGTTCAGTGGGTGTGAGCAGGGACCTGAGAGGCCACAGTCTAACAACCTCCCAGGTGATGCTGACACTAAGGGTCCATGGATCACACAAGAGGAAGGTTCAGCCCAAAACACCACAACAACCAAGCAAAAAATCATGACTCCTCTCAACTCCAAGGTCTTGAGTAAGAGGAGAAGCAGGAACCACTTGAGACTGAGAGCACAAGTATATTACTTTTTTGTGGCTGCTGTAACAAAATGCCATAAACTGGTGGCTTAAAGGAACAAAATGTCTAGAGGCCAGAAATCCAAAATCAAGGCTTCAGCAGGGGTGTGCTCCCTCCAGAGTTTCTGGAAGAGAATCATCCTTTGCCTATCCTGGTGGCTGCCAGCATTCCTTGGCTTGTGGCAGCATCATTCCAGTTTCTACCTCCCTAGTCACATTGCCTCCTCTTGCCTGTGTCCTCTCCTCTTCTGCTTCTTATAAAGAAAGCTGTCTTTGGGTTTAGAGCCCTCATCTCCTCATCTCAAGATCCCTAATTTAATTACTTCTGCAAAGACCCTGTTTCCAAGTAAGGTAACATTCACGGGTTCTGGGGATAAGAAGATGGTCATATCTTTGAAGGGAAAGGGGGTACCATTCAGCCCACTACAGTGGTAAAGAGGAAAAAGTAAAGTGAGAAAAAATGCAGAAGCAAGGACAGATCCTTTCTCTTTGACAGTGACCAGTAAGTCAGGCCAAAGGTAGAACTGTGTGTCAGTAGGGTTCCCAGATGAAGCTCAAGGACAGCTCATCTGCTTCCAGCTCCTTGAAGAGATAGCATTTTCTGTTCTGACTGTGGGTTAGAGGAAGAAGTGGGGGTAAGAAAGCCCGTTCTCTGGTGGCCTAGTTCCTAAGGAACTGTGCCTCTGCCTTGGGGCCATTCTCAAGTCTTGTTCAAGGATAAAATTATTTATTGATGGCCATAATTAAAAAGCAATGTTGAAAAGAAGCAGCATCAGCATTTTTCATTTGCATTTACACATGAGCAAGACCAAATTAGTAAAATGGGTGCACTAGGGTTTTATTTTCTCCATCCAGAAGAGGGCTGCCATCATTTGGTGCTAGTATTGGAGTCCAGCCTCGTTTCTATAGTGGAAGTTGATAAGGTATTAAATTTCTATTGGTGCACTGGGGCACCTGTTCTCATTTCAATACCTTTGTTATGTTATCAATGGGTGGCACTCAGGGTTGTAGACTTGGGGTGAATGTGGTTTTGAGCCCTAAAGGGACTGTTTTCCCATCAGTGTCTTGATGGTGGTTCTGAATGAGCTTGTTTGCTCAAGACTGGAGCACTGGGTTGATTTAAGGTGGTTGGTTGACTGAATTTAGCAGCTATTCTTCCTCACTGATTTTATACTAGGTGGTTAATAAAACATTTTCTTCTTTGGTTTTGGGAATGTGCACTTAATAAAGCACTGAACCTCACAAATCAGAAGGAAAATAAAGACACATTTATAGCTTACATGGTAGATTGGGTCAAAGGAATTAGTAAATGACACATAGCAGGTCCTCAAGTTATTGTTAAGTAAGTGAATACATGAAAGTATGTCAATGCCCTAATAAACTATGTGTAAATATATATACTGTTCCACCTGAAAATTAGTAGGTAGAAGCCAAGGACATGTTGCAGGAGGTGCTTTTATTGAGTTATTAAATTATATCATGGTTTATTTTAATCCCACTGAAGTATTTTTTCCCAAATTGACTTTGGACTAAATCAAGTTCTGTTTTCTATTTGTTCAGATCACACCTTGCCATCTACAAATGAAGCAGAAGGTAGGAGGGGGTTTATTCAATTAAATTCAACAAACATTTGTTGAACACCTACTAAGAGTAAAGCCCTATATTTTGTGCCAGGGAGATACCAAAATAAATGAGGCACTGCCCTACTCTCTGCAATGTCAGAGAAAAATGGTTATAAAAACAGAAATCCATTCACACCAGCTCAAAAGGACCACCCTGGAAGGCTCTAATGAGCAAACTCATGGATATGAGAACCAAATTAGAGGCGAATTAGAGAAAGGCAACTTCCTCCCTCTGGCTCTCAGAAGCCCAGTGGTCTTTCTCATCAGCCCCATGGACTTTCTTATCTCTGCTTCTCTCACTCACAACTATCTTTCTCTTTTTGCTCATGGTCAACCATGGTAGACAGCAGAGCCCACCACTGGCTGATTAGCTACTGTGTCTCTTGGTTCATGTCTCGAGAGAGAAAGAGAATAGGGTTTCATATCAACCAATTGAACATAGGGAGGAGATGTCACGTGGTACAAATATGGTGCCTAGACCCACCTTTAGGCAGGATTATGAATAGGGAGATTCTACGAGAAGGTACCTGTGAGCACTGCAGGCACTCCAGAAGATACTTTTTCTGTTTTTAACTTTCTCTCCTGCCCCTTAGTTGTAAATATCATGAGACAATCTAGGATGAACTTGGTTCAAAATATTTGAGAAAGGGAAGGAGAAAAGAAAAGTTGGATCAAACTCTGTACTTCATGGTTTCCTGAACTCACTCTGCAAGTATGAGAAATAAATGTTGGTCCCGGAAAACCAAGAAAAGGAGTTGCATTTATCTGGGATTGTTCCCAGACCTGAAATGCTCGTCTGGGTGAATTTATCTGCACCTTGCCAGAACTGATATGGTGTGGGAGTCTGCAATGTACCCTGATTAAAGCATAATTAGCAAGCAGCAGAAATCTTATTCACAAGGAGAGCTCATCCTACTTCCTGTTTAACTTGCATAATTACCCATATCACCAGACATTGAAGTGACATAGATGACAGACTCTCAGTATGACAGAGCCAGGAAGGCCCTCGGAAATCATTAACCTAGCTTGTCTTACAAAGAGGAAAACTGAGGCCCAGAAAGAGAGAGCAAGGGCATGCAATAGCCAAGACCAACCCTCCCCTCCAGTCCAGCCCTCCTTACACAGCATTGTATTACAGTGAGGGCAGCATCTTCTGACCCCAGTGAAACCCGCTCCTTTGCAGCTTCTGGAACTCCAGGCACAACCAACAGTATATCCTTCACGTAGTTTTTCTAGCCAGTTTCTTGGTTGTCTCCAGAGTAGAAAATGCAATTTAAGTAAAATGTGAATGCTGCTCTCTACAGCTGTTCCTTTCTCTGCTTTTATTCTCTTCTGTCATGTTCTGTCCACATACCAGAACTGGCCCCTGACCAGGATAAAGAGGCTTGAGCAGCAGGAAGGAGATATCAAAAGGGCAGTGGAAACTTCTACTGGGTCATTAGTGGTGCCCAGTCACTGGCTGGATTTAGAACATGCCTTTAAGTGTCAGGGTGGAAATAACCCAAACACCACAGAGATGGTTCCCTTTGTGCAATTATTGAGACTACCATACCACAGAATGGAAGGGTCGTGCTCCCTGAGATCATTTCAGCTTAGTCATTTGAAACTTGGGTAACATCACTTTGAAGAAAAAAATGGATTCTATGATTGGATCCCAGGCTAGTCTACTTAACTGAAATTATAGTTGACCTCTAGGTCTCAGGGCAGGCAAGCAGCATCCTTAAAGTACAGGAGGGGAAGTTCCTCTGGCCATGGCATCATTTGTTTTCTCCCACCCCTTCTCCCAAGCCCTCCCAGCAAGTCTGGGCCCCAAGATTCCCCAGATACTGGAGTAAACCAGGTTTTGGTGGCTGCCTGCCCTACCTCTGGTTCCTCTGTAATGAGCAATCTGCTAAAATTAATGCATGTATGTTAATGACTAACATGCATGAATAAATGACTAAAGGCCCTGAACCAGTTGTTCTGATGAGTTCATAGGCACTAAAACCACTGACTTGTTAAAACACAGGCTCCAGACTCCACGCCAGAGGTGAGGATTCAGCAAGGGCTAGAATGGGAGACCAGGGAATCTGTGTTTTAACAAGCAACTCAATTGAGTCTAATACTGGTGGTAGAAAATACAATGGAGAAATGCTACAATTGGTGAAATGGCAGGTGTTTATAATCCCAGGGTGATTTGCTTTTTGTTGGGCAGGAAGATAGAACAGAATCTCAGATGTTGCAGGTTTAAAAAAATAAAAGGCAAAATAGAGCTACTCCCTGGGTGAATTATCTCTGTGCTTCCATTTCATCTGCTGAATGTGGCATGGCCTGGCCATAAGAAAGATCAGTCACTGTAACAGGAAGAGGGCTCACTGTAGATTTTGGAAGGCTTCCGTGATTCATTTGCAAGGCTTGAAAAGTTCTTGCCCATTATGGCCTCTACCTACCAGTAACAAAGTGTCCCACTCAAGGTATTTAACTCCCATTCCTGAGAGACAGAATAGCAGAGAGATTAAAAGCACCAGTTGTAGATGTTCAACATCATCAAGCATTGAGAAATGCAAGACAAAATCACAATGAGATAGCACTTCACATCCACTAGTTTGGTCATAACCTTAAAAAAGTGGGGGGACTTCCAGTCAAGATGGAGGCACAGGTAAACAAACTTCACCTCCTCATGCAACCACAGAAAGAATTACAACTAGACCTCAAAACAAATAACACCATGAACAGTCAGAAATTCAAGCTGTATGGAAGTCTGACAAGCAAGGATTTAAAGAAGCCACATTCATCCAGATAGGTAGAAAGGGGTGGAGATGGGAAGAGGCATGGAGGCAAAGTGTGGCACAGTGAGGCAGCAGCTGCAGAACAGGCAGAACCACGTTCACATGTGGTGGATAAAAATCAGGAGGGATACCTTGGGAGCAAGTGATCCCAGCCCCAAGCCAGACCACACAGCCCAGGTTTCCCACACCACAAAAGTAAATCCCCATAACTTCTGGCTGTAAAAACCGGTGGGAGTTGGATCGGTGGAAGAAACTGCTGGATTTTCAGGAGACTCCGCTTAAAGAGCCCTCGCAGACTTAAAACGTACTCAGACCCACCCCCTCTAGGATTCAGCACCAGGGCAACAGATGGAAGGGCACAAGTCGCACAGGATGATTGCCAAACGAAACTCCAGAAGCTAGGCAGTGATGCTCACAAAGCCCTCCCCTCACAAAGAGCCACAAAGCAGTGAAGCAGGTTTCCCCACCCTGGTGATTACTTAAGGCTCTGCCCCACACTATTTACTGGTGTCTTTTCTATAATAGGCCACACAACTAAGACAGGGGGTCAAAGCAGCTCTACCTAATACACAGAAACAAACAGATGGAGGCTGCCAAATTGAGAAGACAAAGAAATGGGGCCCAAATGAAAGAATAGAACTAAACCCCAGAAAAAGAACTAAATGAAACAGATGTAACCAACCTATCAGATGCAGAGTTCAAAACACTGATGATCAGGATGCTCAAAGAACTCCCCGAGTACAGCAACAACATAAAAAAGGCCTATAAAAAAATGAAGGTTACACTAAGTGAAATAAAGAAAAATCTACAGGGGACCAACAGTGAAGGAGATGAGTTTGGGATTCAAATAAATGATTTGGAATATAAGGAAGAAATAAGCATTCAACCAGAACAACAAGAAGGAAAAATAATTCAAAAAAATGAGGATAGAGTAAGGAGCCTCTGGGACATCTCCTTACCAACATCCAAATCATAGGGATGCCAGAAGAAGATAAAGAGCAGGAAATTGAAACTCATTTGAAAAAATAATGAAAGAAAACTTCCCTAATTTGGTGAAGGAAATAGATGTGAAAGTCCAGAAGCACAGAAAGCCCCAAACAAGTTGGACCCAAAGAGGACCACACCAAGACATATCATAATTCAAATGCCAATGGTTAAAGATAAAGAGAGAATCTTAAAAGCAGCAAGAGAAAAGCAGAGTTACCTACAAAGGAGTTTCCATAAGGCTGTCAGCTGATTTCTCAAAACAAACTTTGCAGGCAAGAAGGGACTGACAAGAAGTATTCAAAGCCATGAAAAGCAAAGACTTGCAGCCTAGAATACTCTATCCAGCAAAGCTATCATTTAGAATGGAAGGGCAGAAAAAGTGCTTCCCAGGTAAGGTAAAGGTAAAGGAGTTCATCATCACAAAGCCACTATTACATGAAATGTTAAAGGGACTTATTTAAGAAAAAGAAGATCAAAACTATGAACATTAAAATGGCAAAAGTTCACAGCTATCAACAACTGAATCTAAAAAAACAAACCAAGCAAACAACCAGAACAGGAACAGAATCACAGATACAGAGATCATTTGGAGGGTTATCAGCTGGGTAGGGGAAGGGAGGGAGTGGGGTAAAGGGTACAGGGATTAAGCAGTAAAATTTGGTAGGTACAAAATAGACAGGAGGATGTTAAGAATAGTATAGGAAATGGAGAAGCCAAAGAATTTATATGCATGGCCCATGGACATGAACTAAGGGAATGGGGTTACTGGGCAGAGGGGGGAAAAGTGGGAGTATTATAATAGCATAATCAATAAAGTATTTTTTAAATGAAAATAACAAGTGTTGATAAGAATGTGGAGGAATTGGAACCCTTGCACATTGCTGGTGGGAATGTAAAATAGTGCAGCCACTGTGGAAGATAGTTTGGCAGTTCCTCAAAAACTTAAACAGAGTTACCATACGAAGCAGCAATTCTGCTCCCAAAAGAAAAGCAGAGACTCAAACAGATACCTGTACATGAATCTTCATAACAGTATATTATTCACAATAGGCAAAAAAATTGAAATAACACAAATGTCCATCAACTTATGCATGAATAAACAAATTCTGTCCCATCCACACATGGATATTACTCAGCCAGAAAAAGGAATGAAGTGAAGATACATTCTACAGAATGGATGAACCTAGAAAACATTGTGTTCAGTAAAAGAAACCAGACACAAAAAGTCAATATTGTATTATTTAATTTCTATGAAATGTCCAGAATAGACAAATCCATAGAGATAGAAAGCAGACTAGTGGCCAACGGGGAAAGGGAATAGAGGAATTGGGGAAGGGGGAGCCGGTGACTGCTAATGGATACAGGGTCTCCTTTGAGGGTGATGAAAATATCCTAGGCCCTGGCAGGTGTGGCTCAGTGGACTAAGCACAGGCCTGCAAACCAAATGGTCACCAGTTAGGTTCCCAGTCACAGCACGTGCCTGGGTTGCAGACCAGGCCCCTAGTGGGGGGTGTGCAAGAGGCAACCACACACCAATATTTCTTTCCCTCTTTCTCCCCTTCTCCTCTGTCTGGAAATAAATTAATTAAATATTTTAAAAAAGAAAATATCTTGGAACTAGAGAGGTGATTATTTCATAGCACTGTGAGTAAACAAAATATCACTAAATAGTACACTTTAAAATGTTAATGGTTGGTTTTAAGTTATGTGAATTTTACCTGAATAAAATAAAAAAAAATATGGGTTATAAACGAACTTCCCAGGTTCAAAACCCAGCTCTGCTGCATAACCTTAAGCAAACTTTATGCTTCAATTTCCTATAAAGGGAGAAATCTCTAAAGGGGACTATAGTAATACCCACTTGCAGGGCTATTGGTAGAATTACATGAATTAATGTCCCTAAAGGAGACTTGGGAGAGGTGTTGGAGCATGGTATGGTAAATGTATGCCATGATGCCATTACATAAACCTACCCCTGTTACACAGGCAAACCAAAGCCAGGAAGGTTAGGCACTTGCTCAAGTTCACACAGCAAGTTCAGAAGTCATGTTGGGGTTGGCACCCAGCTCTTGTGGACTGTAGATCACTGGCCTTCCTCTGCTGACAATCCGATTTGATCCTGCGCCAAGAATCTTGACACTGCAAGGCCCCAAACCCTGGGGCCCAAACCCAGCACAAATTCTTTTCAATAATCCCACGTGTGCTTGGCTGGCTGGCCTACCTACAAGGCAAAACACCTGTTTGAAGCTTTACAGCAACAGCTTTTTGCATCATCCCAGTTGAAAGCCTTGGTCACCTTCGGAGGCCTTTACCCACCAGCAGCCTGGTGGTGACTCTGACCCAGCGGCGAGTTTTTCCCTTCCCTGTCCCATGATCACAAATGCCCTGCCTCGGTTTACCTTGGACATGAGAGAAGTCATCACTATCTTATTACAGTCAGTAAGGTCATCCAGAGTCTTTCTCTTCCAGGAGGTGGGGGGAGGAGGATCCCAGTTCTCCCGTTAGACTGGCCCCCATGTGCACGGCCCCCCTTTCCCTGGCTCAGTGTAGTATCACAGGGATTTCTCATACTTGGTTCGATTCTTGTGTCTTTTGGAACAATCTAGCTTACTCACATTCCCCAACATCTATCTTCCTCCCTCAAGTAAATAGAAATAAGTCTACACTCATCTATGTCTAGAAATCCTCTGGATTCCATTGGTACCCTCAAACAGCATAGCCCATGGGAGTCCTAGAAGAAACCATGGGAGGTTTGCTGAGAGAATCAGGCCGACTGGATGTTAAATATTGAATCAGATTATCACAAGCAGAAGATAAGAAAAGTGATCTCACAGGAAGTATCCAAATCCCAGGCTCTTAGCTTCTGGATGCAGAATAACCCAAGAAACCAGGCCTCCCTATGCCCTGCCTTCCTTCCTCCCTCATCAATTTCCACAGCCAACATCAGCTTCCCCCTGGGTGGTGAAGTCTGTTCCAGGAGCAGATCCAATCTGACATATGTGAGATGTGATTACATTTCCTTTGTGGCTACCAATGTTTGCACCTTCAGAAAAACAAGTCTGAAATCCCTGGGTGGCCATCTGGAGTCATACTGCAGCAGAAGACCTAGACCAATCAAAAGGATGTTGGTTGTGGGGGGGAGGGGTGGTCTTATGGTGACATTAATACCCCTAGCAACCTGCTCATAGAACTTGTCCCTTCCCTCCTTTATCCCCAAGGTTGCTGGATTGAAGATCACGGAGTCATTTTAACACTCATGTTTAACACTGAGACAGCATGTTTAACATGATGTTTAACACTGAGACAGGCTGGAAGTACTCCTTCAAGACCACACAGAACAAGACTGAATGGTGGGACAATGGCATTCTCCCCCTCTGGATCACAGCCCAGAGACAGGTAGTTTTAGAAACTCTAGGCTGGCTTCCAGGGACTTTGCCTCTCATTCTATGGCATGTGGGATGGAAGTTAGAAGATGTGTGACCTTGGGCAAGTGACTTTACTTCTCTAAGTTTTTCTCCCCTAAATGTGTAATAGGAATCATGATGATGTGCTTATTTAATAGATTTGATGTAAGGATTAAATGAGATATG
>PVKM010048395.1:0-11217 GCA_004027735.1 Carollia perspicillata
GGAGCACGGCCCTGGGGCCGGAGCTGTGGGCTTTGGTGGAAATTCACTGCAGGAGACGTGTCTGCTCGTGAGACAACTGCTGACCAAGCGAGACTCAGGGGTACTGCCTATGCTCAGGGCTAATAAATCCTAGGATTCTCAGGGACACAAAGTCAAAATTTACTCCGTCAATCTGAATACACATCCTCCCTGGAACCTGGTCAGTCTCTCCGCCTGGACCGCACGGTGGGCATCAGGCCTCCCGGGGACCCTCCTGTGCTCCTGCTGCTGTGGGACTCGCCAGGCACCCCGTCCATCCCATGCAAACAGAGCCCGGAGGACTGTGTGCGGCTGCTGCTCATTCTCATAGGGAGAATCAGGGTTTTCTCCTCCTTAGCAAGAGGCAGAACGAGCCACATATTCTTGACAACTGTGACATTTGGGGACAGGAGAGAGTTGTTCATTATATGTGCAGTGACTGGACTCTAGGAAAGGTGAAGGGAAAGAAACGAGGAACAGCACAGGGCCTTGGGGACAGGGGACTTGCCCCCCTCGGCCTGGGTCCTGCTCAACCTTTCTGGTTTCCATGCACCCGTGAGCTCCCATCGGTCACTCACTGGGCGATGCCAGGAAGAGCAGCTGCCCCAGAGTCACGGGTGACCAGGGTGGGCCCTCCACCCTCCGCAGCTGGGGGGGGCCACTGTGACATCTGCTCTCCAGCAGCCCTCCTTCAGGGGGCCCTGGGTGCGGCGGCTGCAAGGGTCCCAGTTACCCCAGGGTCGTCAATGGTGGTCCCTCCTCCAACTGGGGTCCTAGAGATTTTGGTCTCCCCGGATTCGGGCTGACAGTGTGTGAGGGCTGCTCGCCCTGACAGTGTCTCGGGCCAGCTTCCCGGCACGATGGCTGTGACATCGTGGGGATGGGGCGACCCCGATGAGGCCTCTACCAGCCCGTTCCTGACAGTCAGCCCCCCACCTCTGCAGTCCGACTTTGCTGGTAAAAGGACAGTTGGCACACACCCCCAGCTTGGTGGGCCGCAAGGTCTGCGCCCCAGCCCCTGTCCCACTGGAAGGCAGTCACAGCCTCTGTGGGAATGAGTGGGAGTGGCTTGCTTCAGTGAAACTTCATTTACGAATCCTGGAATTTGAGTCAAGTGTACTTTTCATGCGTCACAAAGCATCATTCTTTGATTTTTTCCAACCATTTTAACATGTAAGAAACACTCTTAGCTACAGACCATAAGTGGGCAACCATGAGCAGGTAGGGGACGGACAGGTTTGTCCACCCGCGGGTGGTGGGAAGGTCCACGGCCCCAAGGGTCAGCGTGGGCATCAGCACGAGTTTCGTCCCGCTGCACAAGCACGGAACACAAGAGCCATTCCTGCCTTGGCCTCTGTCCGAGCAGAGAACCAGCACCTTGCCTGACATGAGCCACAAGGTGGAGAGCCCAGAGCGCTGGTCTCGGGGTATGATTTTAAGTCGGCTGCATGGACACTCACTGGCCACCACAGACACTGCGTGGTTTCCTCCGTTGCCGATGTGAGGATGGAGTTTGTCCTCCTGCTCCTGGGTTCCCTCGTGTTATTTCATTCCACTGTCCTCTGCTCGCCCTCCCCAGTTCTTCTCCCAGACCTCCCGGGCCACTCTCCGGGGCCACTCTCCCAGGAGGTCCCCAGCCTGCATCTCCCATGGCGGCTTCCTGGGACCTCACTGCTGGGCAGGAGTGGTGCCCACCCCCTGGGCATCTTCTTTCCGTTCTTCGCCTTTTCACATCTTCAGCTGAAAGCTTTGGTTATCGCTTTGAAGTCTTTCTTCTCATTAATGCAGGTACGGACCACTACCCATTTCCCTAGGAGCACTGCTTTAGCTGCACCTGCAAGCATTGATACATTGTATTCTGTTGTCCTTCCTCTCAAAGTGTTTTCTAACTTGCCTCGAGATTCCTTATTTGACCAGTTACTTAAGTGTGGGGGCGCTGGGGTGAGCGTGGCCCCCACTGTCTCGTTCCTCCATCTGGAGCCCGCCTGCCTAGCTGCTCTGTCTTCGGTGGTGCTGGGATCCTCCAATATCCTACCCGAAATTTCATTCCACTCACCCAACGTCATGTAAGGTGAGTTTTTCTTTTGTAACTGAAAGTCTTGACTGAGACTCAGAGAGAAACAGGGTGGGAGTGTGGGGGGCAACCCTGTTTGCGGTGGGGGTCTACTCCAGAGCAGAGCTGCTCCTTCCGCCTCCCGCACCCAGGCCAGCAGGGGGTGCCTCACGGAGAACAGGTGCTCTCCGAGGTCCCGCAGGCCAGCTCCAGCGAGGGAAGGGAAGCCTTGTTTACCAGCGTGGCCCCACCCCGTGAGCCACGCTCAAGTAAGCAGCGAAACCTCGAGACCTCAGTCATCCACCCAGGCGGATTATAATCTCCTGAGCCAGTGGCTTCTCAGAGATGCCGCATTTCTCTGCCAAGGAGCCTGCTGTTTGCAGCCCAGGGTGACTTAAGAACCAGTGAACTCACTGCCTAGGAGGAGACTTTTATCACTGCCCACCGCTCCTGGGCTAGCAGGGCTGTTGCTCCCCTCAGAGGGAGGAGGGGCTGAAGTGGAGAGAAGAGCCAGAATGAGCAAGCACCAGGGTGCCCAAGTGGGTGTGGCCAAAGTCAAAACCACCAGGGCGTGGGTGAGAAACCCCTTCCCTCCTGTCCGTGTTGTAGAGCCCGTTCAAAGGACGGCCACTGCACCCTGCGGGCGGGAGGGGGGCAGGTGACATGCTGTCCCTGCAACAGAGGAGTTTGGCGTGGGGCGGGAGATGCTGCTGACACAGCAGGAGGATCCCATGTGACAGGTCTTCCCGTGCGGGGCCCGTATTTGCACACACTCAGAGAGTGCACGACGCTGCCTGCCAGCGTCGCGGTGGAGGTGACATGGGAGGCGGGTGTTTAGGGTCCCAGAGCAGGGTGGGTGGCTGTGGCCGGGGGACAGCACCCTGTCAGGTCCCTAAGAACTAGTAGCTACAACCAGTTCTGGGATGAGAAAGTCATCCCGCCAGGAGCATGGAAGGTGTGTTGCAGGAGGCGGGTGTGGAGAAACACGGTGGGAGCTGCTGTGGGGGCCCGGGCCCACGGACATGACCCCGGAGGGCGGGGCACTCTTCCGACAGCTTCCATCAGGCTGGGAGGAAGTTCGTCCAGTTTCCATTTTTAAACATTTGTCCTCCGGTGAATTGCATAGTGTTCCTCGGAAAATTCTTGGGGGCAGCCGTGGAAGGCACATTGCCGGGGGCAGAGAGACTTCTCACAGCTTTTACGGTGGGTAACAATATACTTGACATTTTTTCTGATGAAATACAAGTTTTGCTGTGCGAATAAGCACACCAGCATCTGAGATCTAAAATGACCGATGAGAAAAGCGACAGCTCAGAGGTCTGGGTCAATGAATACACAGGAGGCAGTCAACTGGACATGACCCCTCAGTCCTCTCCGTGGAGGGGTCACCGACCGCAGGACTGGCTGTGGCCCTGCGGTCCCGTGAGGGGAGCAGGGCCCCGAAGTCCAGGCTGTGGACACGCCCTGAGGTTTCCCCTAGGACCGGCCTGCAGGCTGAGGGCCCACTGAGCCCGGCAGGGATGCCTGTGGTCATGGCAGCAGTCAGGGCATTTCTGATGGGAGCTGTGAGGGGAGAGTTTCTCCTGGCCATCCAGAGGTAATGGAGTTGTGAATAGGGTCCCCTTCTGGCTTTTCTTCCTACCACCCTGACAATGAATTGGGCAGAGGATCGTATAATTCCCTGAGAATGGCCGTGGGGAAGGAGCAGCATGTTTAGGGGAAGAAAGAGGTGAGTTCTGCTTTATAAACTTTGGCTTCGGTCTGGAGCTCAGGGGGAGGCCTGAGCTAAAGATGCAGTTTGAGAGCAAGCAGCCAGGAGTGGCCCAGATGTTGGCAGCGCCCTTTTCCCAGGGACCCACGGGAGGAATGAGATATGAAGGGGACAGTCGGTCATGGCAGAGGGGACAGAAGAGGCATTTGAGTGTGAACAGGAGTGAGATTTCCAGGGATGGCAAGGTCAGGGTGGCTGTATCCAGACGAGAAAGAAGCCCATGGAGCCAAAATGAGATGCAGAATTGTGTCGTGAAAAGCACGAGTGGAGACACTGGGCCGAGCCATAGGTCATTCTAGGGAGGGACAGTGCCTCTGGGGGTCCCTGGAATCCTGACTCCCATGCCCGGCCTTCCGAGGGCGAGAGGAGCTGGACAGGTGTCTGTTCCCAGGGCCCCTACCCCTGACAGTGGCTGTGCTGGGCCTGCAGTCAGCGGGCTCCCACCCTGTGACCGTGGGCAGCAAGGACACCCCATGTCCCTTGCAGAAGAAAGGGACGCAGAGCAGAGCATGGTTTCCACAAAGTCAACTCTGGTCCTTAAACAGGACAGGGAGCTTTGGGACCAGCCTGTCATGTTCCTGGGACACCTGGGGGCTGAGTTCACGACCCATTAAAGAAACAAAAATCCCTGAGAACCAACACAGTTAAGCTCCATTCAAATAAATTCTCTTTATTTCCCTAAAAGGGCTTTTTAAAAACATCGCAATTACATATTTAAAATCCTAGGTAAACTTACTACCTGTAGAGAAATGCAACAGCCTGTCAGTGAGTCTGGCTGAATCGGTGACCCTCAGAGGGCAGGGCCTTGGGCATCCTGAGACCTGAGGTGGCCCCACGCCTGGCTTCCCTCTGTCTCTGGGCAAACCCACAAGGCTCTTTGGGTCTCCAGTGTCCCCTCCTGTAAGATAAGGATCGAGATGGGGCTTCTCCGACGGGGATCCTGTGAAGGCGAGGTGTGTCAGGTGCCAACCTGACTCGCCGGTGCCTCCTAGCTGGGGTTTTCTAGAACGGAGATGGGCTCCGCCGTCTTTAAGGCTCGTGGCCGTTTCCCAGTTCCGAGGTCCGGGCCTGCATGTCTGTGTGAACACTGCTCGGCGTGACCGCCGCCACGAGAGGTGTGCCTGGACCCCACTGCGTGGCTGTGCAAACACACTCGCAGTGCAGTCATGTGGGCGGTCGCCGGACACTGTGCCTTTGTTCGGCCACTCAGTGACGTAGCCCGTGAAGAATCCTCTCTCAGATCACTCTCTGGGAACAGCTTCCAAGCCACTGACACGCTGTTGTCCCACGTCCTCCCTCGCTGGGGAGTGGAGACAAAGTGCGGAGTCACGTGGGCTTCGCCTAAACTGCCGGAGCCCCCGGCAGCGCCCAGGGTGACGCTGGCCCCGCGCCGCCTGCAGCCAGCACCCCTTCTGCCCCGATGAGGCCTGTGGCCCACACAGGTGGGCCACCGTCTCGTCAGCGTGACCCTTGTGGATGTGGCGGTGATGCCACCAGGGGCGGGGGGAGAAACTCCCTCCCGAGGTAGAGCATGCTGGGAGGTCTAGGCTGGGGGCGGCGAGGGGGCAGGGGGCCTCTGAGCAGGTGGGGGCTCCCACGGCCCAGGAGCACTGTCTTCTTCTCTAGGGGGTCTTGTCTGTGGGGTACCCTCCTCTGTGAGGGCGGGCAATGCCCTCTTCTCTCGTGAAGGAGAAGAGGACCTCGTATGTCAGCGTGACTGAGCCTGGTGTGTGGTCAGGGGTCTGTTTCAGAGAGAGAGCTGGCAGGACAGACAGTAGGTGACAGACCATAGATGGATAGACAGACTGGTAGACAGGCAGACAGATGACAGATGAATGACAGGTGACAGGCAGATACACAGTAGACAGACATGGAAAGATGATACAGACATGTAGATGGTGGTTATAGGCAGATATATAGATCGGTAGGTGACAGATAGATAGACGGTAGATGCACAGATAGATACATAGACAGACAGACACCTGGGTGGATGGGTAGATCCTGGATGGACAAACACACAGACACACAGGCAGACTGGAAGGTCTATGTGGCCTTCAGGGCCGGTCAGGCAAGCCTGGGATCTGCAGGGCCGGCCTTCCAGGGGGCAGCCTGGAAGGCCCAGAGAGGAGTCCCTGGGGGGGCGGGGGGCAGTCCTTCTTCCTCAGGAAACCTCAGTTCTTTACATGAAGCCTTTCAGCGGACTGGATGAGGCCCGCCCCTCCCCACTCCAGGTTACGAGGACAGCCTCCCTTGGATAAAGCCAGCTGATTGTGTATGTTAATCACACTCACAAAAAAACCTGCACGAGGACACACAGGTTGAAGTTTGATTGCCTGCCTGGGGCCCAGAAGCTTGCCAAGCCTCCATATGCAATGGCCGTTGCATCCGGTGTGGCCGGAAAGTTACCCAGACCCTCGGGAAAGAGCATCCAGACCCCGGGCTGCCCACTTACCTCGGCGGCACCACCCAGATCCCAGTTCCTTGAATTTTTTTCTCTTCCTACATCCTCAACCGTAAAGGTCAAGTAGACACATCCTGTGGCATTTTCTGAGATGATCGCTCACGTCATCCTTGCTCCGGTCCCACCCTGGCCAGCCTCACGGCCCCTCAGGGTGTCACCCCACCCTGCCGTCACGTTCTCCTACTGAGCGTCTCCAGTCTTGTCTAGTGGACTTTGCTCCGGAGAGTGAGGAAATGCCTTTCCCTGCATTTCTCCTCTGGGTCCAAAAAGCCACCCCATCTCGCTTCCTTCCCCAGCCCCTCCTCCTTCCGTCATTACTCATCTGACCCCTCACGACCAGGGTCTAGCACCCACGCCACTCACAAGCAGTGTCTTTGGTCACAGGGCGCTGTGAAAGCGGTCACAGTCTCGCTTTCAGCCTCCGTCGACCTTCCGGCTGGTTCTCCCAGTGGCTCCCGGTGAGTCCCAGCTGGCCCTGGTTCAACATCTGTTTGTGTCCTACTCTGGGTTCCAAGGAGTGAGCACCTCATGAAAAAGCCCAGACGTTCGTGACTCCAGCAGACCGACAGCCCGAGGAGTGTCTGAGGGGCCGAGGAGAAGGAACGATGGAGAGCCTTCTGCCAAAAAAGGTTAGCCGGGCATCAGCACCTTTACGCGCTATGGAGGAGTTCGGAGGAGCTCCTTGCAGGGGGAGGGGAGGTGCTCTCCCATTGCCCTGGTCCCCTTCCCGGGGCTGGACCCGAGGTGCCTCCCTGGGACAGCGGGCACGGGCCTAGTGGTGCGTGTGGTGGAGGAGCCGGCCAGGGGGCAGGCGCAGAACTCCAAGCAGAGGGCAGCGGTGCAGGGGCTGGCGGACGAGTGCCCCCTGGGACCTGGCACTGCGGGGGCGAAGCGGGCGATGTGGACAAGAAAAAGCACAATACACACGGATATTAAACTATTTTCCCTTTTGGGGGGTTAGATTATTTTATCTACTTGCTTACTTAGTCACTTATTGCTATCAAAAACAATATGTAATGAATACCCTATTCGCTGATTTTTTGTTCATATTTATGGTTATTTCTTTAATCTCAGGAATTGAATGCCTCGTTCCACCCACAGGAAAGGTGGCGTGGCTCTTCGGCGGGCATTGCCGAGTGCCCAGCCGCAGGGCCTGGGACCCTGGACTCACACTGGCCGCTCAGGAGAGAGTCTCATTTCTACCCCTGCTGACGACGGCAGTAGGTTTTGCGATCAGCAAATACCAGTCGTTACTCTTCCAATGTTTTCTTAATCACCAACGCTGCCGAACATTTATTGAAGACCTCCGTATCCCTTTTGTAATTTTGTTTTTTACAGTAAAGGCCACTGATTGAACAAAATATGACTGTATTGTTACACCTTCTTGAGCCCGAGCTGCCCGGATCCAGAGAAGCGGGCTGCAGCCGTCGGGGCCGGAGACGGAGCTCTTATTCCACGAGGAGACAAGGCGGCTTCTCAAGTGCCAGGCTGTCTCCCACCTCTTTACATTGGGGATTTTATCGTGTAGAACATTCACCAGGAAGTTAGAATTCACCAGCTAATGTGCTTGTACACTCCCCTGCTGTACACCGTTTCATCATCTCGTGTAGTGGTGTTAAAATTGCACAGACTGACACACACAGAGAGTGGGAAAATGAGGGACATGGGGCAGAGGGACAGAGAGAGGTCCCAGCAGGGTAGCGTCCCCTCCCCCACAGGAAGTCAGACCCGGGTGCGGGGCCATGGGACAGCCAGTGTCTGCAGAACAGAACTCCTACTGCCCAGACTCCTGTCTGGTTTGCCAGGACGGGCATTCATCATCCCGTGAATCCCACCCCTCGGCACTGACCTTTAATGCACATGGGCAGGGTCTGTGGTGGCCCCGGTGTGAAAGCCTCAGTATAAGGGAGTCGATGGGGCACAACTCACTCAGAGCCATTTTCCCCCTCGAGGGATTTGGTGACGTGCATTCTAGCTCTCAAAAAGAACATCCTAGCTGTTGGTCCACAGTTACAGCACCGAATACTGACCCTGCCAACTGGAGCCAGGACGGGTAGACTTGAAGGAATCTGGGTGAACCGTTTGCCAAATGATCAAAACGGTTGCATAAAAATCATCCAATTTCAATGCTTTTCTCTAAAGAAATAATGAATTTACTATGTGATGTTAGACAAGGATAGACTATGAAAAACCTAGTTGGGGGAATCAGTAAGGACAGATGACATATATAGCATATCTATCTATCTATCCATCCATCTGTCACCTATATCTACTTGTCCCGGCTCTGTCCTCTAAGGGACCAAAGCAGTGGCAGTCGACAGCAATGAGAACACCTTATGTCAAGGTCTTGATTTCTAAATATATTTTCTCTTAAAAGAAAGAGGTCTCCTTTGCAAATAAGTTCATTCCAGAGCCGGGACCGGGCAAACACAAGGCGGGCCCAGCACATCTCACTGTTCAGAAAAGTAAGGAATTGCCCAAAGAATAAGGGAGACATTTCCAAAGGCCCCACAGGCAGCTTTGAGGGACCCTGCCGGCAAGGTCTAGAACAGCTGGAGACTCCTCGAGGAGTCGATGTTAGCCTTGGACTCTGACCACCCGAAGGGAGTAAGAACCCACAGTCCAGGCCAGTGTGAGTGAGTGAGTGAGTGAGTGGGAGAGTGGGAAATACTCCTTACTCACAAAAGAACGCTAATCATGAAATGTAGAAGGAATACTTCCATCTTCAAGGAATAATTCTGTGATTCCTTTGGAAACCACCACTGAGCAACAACTGTCGTAACAGCTCACGTGGGCAGCACTCATCCGTGGCTAAAACTAGTGGGTGAAATATTTCTGAGAAACAAAATATTTGCATGGTCTCAAAGTACCTCTCCACAGAATGGGTACTAATTACAAAGGGAAGAAAGTGTCTGCACACCCCTTCATCAGTGTTGTCAGAGCCAGCACCCCCCCAGGTTGGGACAACCTGTCCTCGTGTGCCGCGTGACACGATCCAACGAGAAGCACACACCACCACTTCTGGGTGCGCCACCCAGAGTGGGCGATTCGGGACAAATTACACAGAGTACACTCACTCACGGGGCAGGCTATCAGGCGAGTTTTAACTCCTTTGAGAATGCCAATGTCATGAAATACAGAGCGAGGGAGCTGAGATTAAGGGAGACTAACAACATTGGTATTTAATACAAAGCATGAAGAACACGGATTGCAGCTTGACCCAGGAATATTTTTTTTCTCTTGCCGTAAGAACAATATTACAACAATTGGTGAAACTTGAATAAGCTGGGTAGATCATAATATAGAATCCATGGAAATTTTCTGATTTTTATGATTTTACTGTAGGTGTGTAAGATGATGTCTTTGTTTTTAAAGAAATACACATCGAAGTATTTAAGGACAAACCAAGTGCATAATCCCACATGGCCCACAAAAGAAAGGAAAATCATAGGAAAATACATTAAAATATCAACACTTGTGTAGTCTAGGTAAAGAGCATATAAGGATTCATTGGATTTTTCTATAAATCTGAAATTCTCTTGAATTTTCAAATTTTGAAAAAGACCAAAAATGATGTTAAAACAACACGGTGGGAAGAGATCATTATAATGCGTGTAACTGGTAAAGGGCTTGTTTCCAGAAAGTGTAAAGAACCCTCCCTTTCAAATCAATAAGACCAAGAAAAACGAGATAGAGAAGAGGCCAAGCAACTCTGCAGCACTTCAGAGAAGAAGACACGCAAATGAGCGACAAACATGTGGAGAAGGACTCGACCTTGTTAGTAACCAGGGAAAGGCAAGTGGGATCCCCCGCGCACTGCCTCTGCGCAGCTGCCGAGGCGGTGGGGTGCACTACTGTGGCCGAGCCCAGGGCACGGGCCCCGACTTCGCTGGTGGGTGCGGACACTGGGCAATCCACGCGGGAAAAAGTGGCATTACCTGCTAAAGCCAAACGTCCGAGTGCCTGATGACCCAGAAATTCTACTTCTGGTCACACGCCCTGTAGAAATGCGTGACCATGTTCCGCAAAATGTGTCCCATTCACCAAAGGAAGACTGGCCATCTCATGAGGTCTTCACGCAAGACAGCGCTACACAGCAATAAAAATGAGTGACTGACACGATGACACTCACACGTACTGTTGACTGACAAAAAGCCAGACACAGAGGAGCACGTGGTGCAGAATGACGCACGCGTGAAAACATAAACACGGGCGACGCTACAGCGCAGGGACAGAAGGGAGGGTTTGCGACCCTTTGGACGGATGGAGGAGCCGTGCAACCATTTTTTGGGTGGAGATGATCTTCTGTGTGTTTCCAGAACTGGCAGGCGGTTATGCGATTGTGTTTCACTATGTGGAAATTAGTTGGGCCCAAGTTTTTCCGTGTTTTACCCCCTCTTCTGTATGCACGACGTTCAGTGAGAAACGAGGAAGCACCAATGAGACACCACAACAGAAATAGCAAAACGATCTTTAAAAAGCGATTCTGCCACAGGGGTGGGAGCGTGAAGAACACGTAGGTAAAAGGCAGAAAGACTCGTGTTTCTAATGTGACTTTCATAGCTCCGTTCAAACTGCAGACGCACTGACCATGAAGTGCACCGCCCGGGTTTACGTCTGAGGTCTAAAGGCTTCAGCTGGACAATTTAAGGATCCAAGGGAAATATCACACTGATAATGGCATTTCTCGGGGTGGGTGAAGGTGAGCCCCCAAGCGATCACACAGAGACGCGGCACCAAGAGGGATGCATAACCTGAGAGCCCCCAAACTCCGTATTATTCACACGGCTTGGTCCCCTAGTGACATTTCTTTTTGCGACTTCCCTTGCATTTGGTGGCATGGATCAGTATCAATTTTTCCGGAGTCTAACATTATTCAGAATGATGCTGATGGACACCTCCAGAAGAGAAGAG
>PVKM010048396.1:0-11206 GCA_004027735.1 Carollia perspicillata
ACAGGAGGAGAACATGCTGGCACTTCCCAATGAAATACATGGTGCCCTGCGTCTTAAGCATACATTCATTCCAACAACTTGAAGTGCTTACCATCGGCCAGTCACAGTGTACGAGCCAGGCCCTGGGACTTCATGCTGAAGGGGACCTTCACAGCTTCCCTCAGATTTCCAGGCACCCGTGGTCTTCCTGACAGGGATCCATCCCTTTCCAGATAAGTGTCCGTGGATCACACACCAATTCCTCTGCTTTGTCCTACTCTTAATTTCACAAATCACCTATTCGCTTTTTTTCTGCACTTTCTTTTTTCCGGGCTTTGATTTTCCTAACCCATCTCATGAGCCAGCTCAGCCCTGGAGTGGGCAACAGGAAGCAAAGATTTATATGCCACAGTGTATTTTATATTTAATAACTAATCTGTCAAGGCATTTATCCGCGTAAAAAGTTGGGTAACTCATGAGTGGGTTGGCAATCGTGGCCTCCAGTAAGTTATGTTTCCTGCTCTATTTCATGGCAATGGACAGCTTGGCAGATATCAGTTCTCATGTGCTTAGAAGTCTTCAAATACACTTGTACTCAAGTTATTTTTTCTGTGGAGAAATGAAATGTAATCTTACCAGAAAGTGGTAGCTTACAAGAACACACTCTATGATGATCTGGTAGCAAAGAACAGTCACTGCTAGTTAGCAGGCTGCTAGTATAGCTCCAATAGTTTCTTTTCATTCCCATTGCAAAGGCTCAAAAACACACAGAGACACAAAGACACTAAACAGTAAAGCTAGAATTTTCTCAACTCCAAAACCCCAATTATTTCCATTATACTCTTTTTTATCTTCAGATATTTTATTGACATGGACTTTGGAGAACAAAGCATGGAGAACTGACATTTCAGTTAAATAGATACTGTATAGTTTATATGCAGATTCAAATTTTTTTTAAAAAGTGGGGTATAGAGATAGTAACAAAACTGGCCTCACATTCATGTCTTCATACTATTCTTCTATCATTAATCTATAAAAACATCACATACTATCTATCTGGTACTGTCATGTCACTCTATGTTTTGCCTTTTTATGTTTTCATTCACAAATCTAATTTGCATGTGGACTAGTTTGAGAAAGTTCAGAGACACATCCCAAGTCTAGGCTTCAAGACTGTGATAGATCACACCTACCATCTGTCATTAAATAACACAACTATATATCCTGGAGTCAATTGCATATCTTCCTTAGGCATTTGGGAAAAGAAATACAGGTATGGATTGAGGAAATTTTGGGGCCTGAACTTTGACTCTTGAGGAGTTAAAGATCTTAAAGGACTACAGTATGGTTATATTCCTAACACCCTGCCTCTCTTCCTTGCAACACCAAGTGCATTTGATTTTTGTTGTTGTTGACTTTGATCAAACATCCTTACAGACTGTAAGTCTCTTGAGGACAGGAACTGTGAAGGTCTCCTTCAGCATGGAGTTCCAGGCCCTGGCTCATACACTATGTCTGGCTGATGGTAGGTACTTAAAGTAGTTGGAACAAATGTATGCTTAAGACATAGGGCACCACGTGTTTCACTAGGAAGTGCCAGCATGTTCTCCTCCCATTGGTTCAAGGTTAGAGAACTAAATTGGGAAAAGATGACACATAACTCTGAGCTAGGTCTCACTTTGAAGACAGTGCTCCTAACACAGTAAGTACAAATCACCTCAATCTTGAACAGAAGAAAATAGAAAGGAAGTGGTTTGCCCTCACGATTTCTCTGGCAGGGCCAGTTCCCTAGAGATGTGTGTTAAGTGAAGAAGAGGAAGAGCTTGGAGACCCTGGTAGTTACTTCTACTCCAGGTCACTCCAACCTCTAGGGCAATGCAGGGATATCAAAGTAGATGATGAGCCCTAGTCCAAGGAATAGTAACTTTGCAGTTGTGGTGCCAGAGGAGAGAACATCCCTGGAGGCTCCTAGACAAAAGTCCAGCATCTTTACTTGGACTTCTTTCCAGGGGTGGCTATGTCTAGAAGTAGCTTCAGCTCAAGGACTTTAGCAGTTCCTGGAAGAAAGATATACCTGGGAAAAGAAAGGTAGCTGTTATGGAAATAACTGGGTCTTGCATTTACCACATTCTAAATGGTTCAGGAGAGG
This sequence comes from Carollia perspicillata, assembly GCA_004027735.1. NCBI lineage: Eukaryota > Metazoa > Chordata > Mammalia > Chiroptera > Phyllostomidae > Carollia > Carollia perspicillata. Next base: position 2,129 of record PVKM010048396.1, read on the forward strand.
TTGGCTTGAAGGTCCATACAAACATCTGTTCCCTTTCATGAATGAAGAACAGGAAGCTGCAGGCAGTTTGTTCACTCTTGGAGGCAGGTCCATGCTCTGAAACTGCTACAGTCTTGTGTTCCCCCCCCACACATACAAGGATTCTGTTCCTTGATTCAACTAGCTTACTCATCCTGCTGTCAGAATATTGCTACACTTGACTCAGGGGTACATTGTAGAAGCAGGCTGTTTGTCAGAATATTGAACAGAATAAGGTATGGGGATTACAAAAAGCTTCCAAGAAATGGTTGTATAGCTTCTCTTGTACCTACTTGCTAAGTAACTGTGGCCGAACTGTGGCTAAGTGTGGCCGAATTCCATCTTCATCAATAAATACAGCCTGTGAGATTAGTCCTACCTATTTATAATGGTTGGAAGCCACTGACACATACCAAAATAATTTAAAATTTTTGAACGGGAAAACTGGTTTAAATCAAGTCTGCAATACTCCCACCCCTATGTACTAGCTCTCTGGCTTACGAGTCCTATGATTATGAGCAAGTCACTTGACACTAGCTAAGTCCATTGGTAATCTCACTCATTATACCCATTTAGATTTTCTTTTTACCAACTGCTTATTGAGAACCTATTATGTTCCAGTAGCTGCATTAAGTGCTGTAAAAGGGCTGGTAATAGCCAGTTCACAAATTGCCTATATGAACTGAAATAATTTAGAAAATATCCTAGCACAGAGGGATAGTTAATAAATTTCTACTGTATGTGAATTTGGAAAAAAAAAACAAAGTAGATGGTTAGAGAGAGAAGAGCTTATTTCAAAGTTTGGTCCAACTAGGTACTCAAACCTTGCATATTATTGCTAAAAGCTTTAGAGCTATATATATTTTTTTCTCAACAATAGAAAGGAGGTATTACACTGAGTAATTGCTCAAAGGTCAGGTAAAATGAAATTTAAGATCGGCATCTACACATGCACGCATATTTCCCTATGTTTGCTTTGGAAGCCAGTGCATGATATGAACCATATTCAAATAAAGCTTTCTTAATAAGGAAAGACACCTTTCAGGGAGCATGCTGAGAGGTGCTGTAGCCTCAAGGTCACAGGAGTGCTTCCTTGGCATCCTCTCTGGAACAGTCCCGAGTGATGTGCACACACAGCCCTCTGTGATCACTCTGCTCCACAAGCCACCCCTTTGCTCTAATTCTCCCCAGTCTCTCCAATAGGCAGCTACTCTATTTACATCACATAGATGGTCAAACAGTGCTGTTGGGTGACCTGTAGAGATGTAATTCTATAATCTCTTTACTCCGATAATTTAGAGTGAAACCGGGATTAAATTTTTCAGAATACCAAAAAGTGGATATCCTGGGTGGATATCCTAGGGCCACAGTGAAAAGACAAAATACTCTTATTGGCTGCTTTGCTTGGCAGATCAGTGGGGGTTAATTAAATGTCTTACCAAGAATGAGGAATCTGGTGTGTTGTATAAAGCTGAAATATCCTTCAGTGAGGCCAAGTGAAGGTTTTCCTTGTAGGAACCTGCTGACTAACATGAGGTGGGTGAACCCCTTGGAGGAGCCCTGAGCAAATGCAGCTGGTATGCAAGTGAGGAGCTGTTTATTACCCAGGACCCTGGGGGCCCTGCTGAGGGAAGATACATTTGGGGCAACTATGCATTTTTCTTACTCATATCCCCCAAGAGTCAGAACTTGCAACATTGTTAAAAATAGAGAAAAGTATTAGAGAATTCTATATTGTAATCTGTTTCCGTACAATCCTACACCATGCAAAAGAGACTATGTTCTTTAACCAAAAGCTTCGTATTCTTTTTTTGACCTCATAGCAAATCTTTAGAAATGTATCCCTCACCTTGCTTTTTGTGTCACCTGGCCTGGTTTGGTGCTCCAGTGAATGCAGGTAGCTTCAGATCTTCATCTTCTCTTCAATGGAACATGGCCCCCTAAGAAGTTAAGAGGGGTGCTTCCAGGATGCATGACTTCTCTTATCATTTCTTTTTGTCTTTGAACAACAGCTTGAAAGATACCTTATTAAATGCAAAGTGAAGAAAAATTTCTTGATCAAATTCCGTAGGTTTTTTTTTTTCTTTCTTTCTTCCTTTTTTTTTTTTTTTGGAAGTCTACACTTACAAAATTCTGCTAAAGATCTTTGGAAGACATTTTCAAGGGGAGTGAATGATGGAAATGTCTGACTTTATAATTCATTTTATAAAGGTTAAGAATAATTTGGCTCCATCCAAAGAGAGTTTGGTAGGGACGGAGTAAAGTCATCTTCACTCATTTACAGAAACATAATCAAAGAGAATCAAACAATAATGGAATGAAAAGTCAAAATTGACCAATTTTTAAAAGTCAATAGTATGTTTAAAGTCAGTCTTCAGGTTACTATGAATAGGGTAAAGGGCTACACTTACAAAATAATTAATATCAAGTGAAATACAATGAACGCTGCTAAGAATGTAATGCCACACAGTTATAGTGGCTCATGTTTGCTTTTTTAAAAAAAAGTATTAATGAAGTCAAACAAAAAGTGTCATTTGAAAACACTGTTGTTTTTTTTTTTTAATTTTGGAAGCCATTTTTGAGCCGGTTTCAAAAGTCTAAAAATTTTAAGTTTACCTTCGGAAGTAAGGCATTTTCACCTGGTCAAGATGTCATGGGCAAGCTCAGCTCCATAAGTGACTTCTTCAAATAGAGCTGCAAACTTTTCTAATGATAAGGGATATCAGAATATATAAAGAACTACAAAAACAAATAACCCAATTCAAAAATGTGCAGAGGACTTGAAGAAACATTTCTACACCGAAGATACATAAGTGGCCAATAAACACATGACAGCACATGCAACAGCACGGGCCACTGGGGACTTGCAAACCAACAGTATAATGAGATAACATTTCACATCCTTTAGCATGGCAGCTATCAAAAAAACGAAATGAACAAGAGTTGGCCAGGATGAGAAAAATTGTAACCCTTGTATGTTGCTGGTGGGCATGCAAAATGAGACTGCCATTATGAAAAACGGTATGACCAGTCCTTCAAAAGCTTGATCCAACAATTCCATTTCTAGCTATAAACTCAAAGGAACTGTAAGCAAGGACTCAAATAGACACCCATACCTCTGCTTGTAGCAGTATTATTCACAATAGTCAAAATGTGGAAACAACCCAAATGTCCATATCAACAGAGTGAATGGATAAGTGGATAGACAAAATATGATACACACACAGAGGAATATTATTCAGTCAGAAAGGAAATTCTGATGCATGCTACAAGTATTCTGCTAAGTGACATCAGACTGACATAAAGGGCGAATGTTGTATGATCCTGCTTATATGAAGTATCTAGAATGGGAAATTCGTGGAGACAGGAAGTAGAAGGGAAATGACCAGGATCTGGGAGGAGGGAGGAATGGGGAGTTATTATTCAATGAACACAAAGTTTCTGTTTGGGACAATGAAAAAGTTCTGGAAATGTAGAGTGGCGAAGTTGCACAACATTGTGAATATACTTCATGCTACTTAATTGTATACTTAAAAATTGTTTGAAATGCTATGTTTTATGTCATGTATATATACAATGATTTTAAAGCAAGGACTAAAAAAAGATTCTCTCTCTGATGTGCATTATATATCTTCATTTGCTTACACCAACTGAGCCTGGGCTACAGGTCTCTTCTTTGTATTCTGACATCTCCCTGCACCCGTCCACTTGTAAAATGTGTGATACTATAGTTTTATCGCTTGTTTCATTCTCTTCACTAGATTATAAGCTCTGTGAGGGTAGAGACCGTGTCTGACTTGCTTTCTGATATATCTGACACCTGGCACTGTAACATCAACTAGCTGCTCAATAAATACTGGTTGTAGCAAAATGAAATTACTTCTACTAAGATTCCAATGACCTCTTCAAAGCTTATTTTAATTTGAAAAAAATGGACTGTACTAGATACCATAATATACTTTAAAATGTCAAACACAAACTTTGAAGAAAAGAAACTCAAATTGTTTATTTTTACTGTGCTGCTTTCATAATTTAATATAGAGATAATTTATTTTTAAAAGGAAGAGAATCTAGCCACTTGGAAGGAAGCCCGTGCTGCCTTTTGCTACATGACTCAGTCTCTTCGGCAATTTCTACGGTCTTCAGGACCAATTTCAATAGGGTGTTTTTTTTTCCTTATTTGCTCAAGCCTACCGCCTATTGATGAAAATGGGCAATTGCAGGTCTAAACAACAGACTTTCTGACTTAAACAGTTGCCTGAAAGGCCTGTTATTTAGCATGCTTCATTCTTTTCCAGAAAGATTTTGAGCAAAGACACAAGGACTGCCTAGATGTATATGGTTTGCAATATGATTTCAATTAAAGTAAATGTTTAGCTAATTTTCAAAAATCTCCTCGATGAACCATATCACTCAGATTCACACCTCTGGCTAGTCGATGTCCACATCTGCTAGTCTGGCCATGTGTAACCGATGGAATGTGATAGAAGTGACTCTGTGACTTCTGAGTCTAGGACATGACATGTCATACAGCTCCGTGTGGGTGGCTTAGACCACCGGCTGCAGGGGAAGGCAGATGCCATGTAAGAAATTTGACTACCCTAAAAACTCCGTACTCTGACAAAGCCCAGCATGGACAGACCACACAGGGAGGGAGGGAGAAGACCACTGGCAGCTGTGCTAGCCATCCTTGCCTGGCAGACACATGCTAATAAAAGAATCACCTTAGACACCCCAGTCCCAGGACATGCCATGTGGAAAAGGCCCAAGGCATATGGCTTCAGGCATGGAGTCCACCCAGGGGAGGCCCAGGCATCAGGGCTCAGATGAGCCATTTCTGCTGTGGTCTATCAAATTCCTGACTGATAGATTTGGGAACATAATAAAGTGGGTGTGTTTTATGCCACCAAAATTTGGAGAGGTTTATTATCTAATTAGAACAGCACTTTTAAGTGTTTGCTTGAAAATAGTCCTATTGTTTCATGCTCACAGATACGTGGAGATGTGTATTTAAGAAGCACCCAAAAAGAGTTTGACTTGAAGCTCTGCCAATGGGAAAGTCACCTGATCCTTTTAATCCTCCACTTTATCATCTATGAAGTGGGATGACAAATATATACTTTAAGGGTGATTGTAAAAATAAAGTAAAATATTGCATGGGAAAACACTTAGTAAGCTCTGAACTACTGTACAAAATTTCTAGTTGCAGTGGTGATTCAACGTGGTGACAGTAGGGTTGTGGACAGTGATGATGGCAGTGGCTGGCGTTGAAGATGAGCCAGGGGACCGTCACTGCTCCCTGTCACCATGGGAGCAAACCATGCAGCTGCAAGGACAATTCTGAATCTCAGCATTGAAAAGTGCTCTGTGAGGCACAGAAGCATGAGAAAGTTCTTGTACTTAAAAAAACCTGTCAATATCATTTGAAAAATAACATTTAGTTACATGAATATTAATACATGTTCATAGAAGAATGAAATAAATTAGACCCTAGAGTGTAGACTCCAGTTTCCTTTGGGAGTTTAGAGTTGAGAAAAATCCCTATGGCTTTCTAGAAAGGGTAGGTCTTTCCTGGAAACAGAAGATGGGTACTCCCACTGTTTCCCTGGGTTCAGGGAAGAGAGGGGCTTTCAGAACAAATGGGCAGGTTACTCCCTTACATGAGTAAGGGAGACACGAAAGTGAGACAGAGGAGCAGATATGCTTCACAGTTTGTCCAACTGAAAGCCCTGGGACTATTCCCAGGGACGCTGCATGTTCCAGGTCAACTGCATCCCTGCACAGAGTTTGCATGGAGCCCTCTTTGATCTGGTTCCAAGGACTCAATTGGTTTTGTGCCTGAAGGAAATCAGCAGACACCAGTCATCTTTTCCTATTTCGGCGGGCAGCATTATCCCTCACCTTTCTGGGCAAGGTGTGCATTCCAGAAATTCATTTCTTTTCTTTTTATCTAATATTATATTACTTTCAGGTGTACAACCAGTGTTTAGACACTCATATGACCCCCTTGGTTATCATCCTGATAAATCTTGTATCCATCTGACACCCTACATAGTTATTAGAACGTTTTCCCGATGCTGTACTTTACACCCTGGTAACTATTCTGTTATTACCAATTCAGAAATTCATTTCTTGATCAGTGAGGAAATGAGAAAATGGAGGAGTCAAAAAATGTTTCTCCCCCCGAAATAGTATTGCAAACAGTGGTCAAATTCCCAGGCATCCTTCATGGGAAGTGCTTAGAGTCCAGCCCATGTGGCTTGTCACTGGTGGTTGGGGAGAAACAATTCACAGGTTCTATTTGGGATGTTTGTGTCATTCCCCTTCCCAGGGCAGGAGGAATGTTGATGGCAGCAAGACTCTCCAGATTCCCCCTACTCATCCTGGTCTCTCCATCACTCTTGTTCTGAGTTTTTGGGTTAGAGACTCTTGAGAATCTTAGGAGCCTCTATCCCAAGTCCATCTCATAAGACCTTCCTCAGGCAAGAGCAGCTTCCAGGACACTCCTGTCCTTTTAACTGACTTCCAGAGAGTTTTCCTGCTGACCTCTCTTTTGTCCCCACTCTTTATGATTTCAAATCATAACCTCCCCTCTCAGCCCACAGGCAGGGCCTGCTTCTCCCTCCCCTCAGTCTCTGAGTCACCTTCCATGGCTTTATAAGAGCTCCTCTCCCTACCACAAGAGGAAACAGGAGACACGGCAGTCTCAACATGTTACTTATCAGCACCGTCTTTTCTAACCAAGGGTTTATAAACAGAGCTGACTTTGCACATTGCCTAGGGTTCAACTCTACCTGTGCCAGCAATGTCTGCCACTTCGCCGCTTTTCCCTAGAAAGAAGCCTGCCTCCATTTACGCTGAAATGCTCTGTCTCTACACTGCCTCTGCCTCACTCTTCTTTGCATTTTCCATTCTCTCAGGGGCACTGAGAAGGATTCTGCCTTAGAGCTGCCTTCGAGGAAGAGGTGGCAATAATCACAATTAGAGCTGCTATTGTCTTATGGAGTGTCTACTAAGCTAGGAACCATGCAAGGCTCAAATTTATTATAACATGTAGAAGTAACAAGTTTGTCTGTCACAGAGTGGGCAAAGCATTGTCTCATTTAATAGTCCAGCCACACCACAATGTAGGGATCCTTAGTTCTGCCCCACAGATAAGGCAACTGCTGAGAGTCAGAGAGTAAAGTGGCTGGTCCAGAGCCACACGACGCCCATTCTCCCCCGGGCCAAGGCCTGTCCTCTTCTTCTGGCATGGCAGAGACTCTTGGCTCTTCCATTCCAGCTTGCTGATTTTCACTCAGGAAGTCATTTAGAAGAAGACATGGGATCCCGTCTCTGTCTCTGTGGTAACAGTGAGTTCTTCCTTCCTTTCTCCCAGCCCAGCCCCAACCCATCCCAATCGTTTGGTAGACCCCACCAATGTCACCTTCCCTAACAAACACAGAAACAAAGACGAGGCGAAGTGCAGGTCCAAACAATGTGGGTGGTGGGATTTCTCAGGCCACAGATGGGTCTTACTAACTGCATGAAGGGGAGAGAAAAAGAGAGGGATTCCTGGTGCCAACATGTTAAGATGGGCATGTCATGACACTCTGGCCACCATTGCAAGAATCATCACGAGGATCAAATGAGATAAAAGGTACCGAAAGCTTTTGAAACTAAAGGGACACGGAGGTATGATAATAGTATGTATGTCATATTTCCTCAACTTTAAATTGCCTTTGTTGTTTTTTTAACATTTTATTTATTTATTTTAGAGAGATGGGAAGGGAAGGAGAGAGACATTGATGCAGGAGAGATACATTGATTGGTTGCCTCTCCCACACCCTCAGCTGAGGACCTGGCCTGCAACCCTGGCACGTGCCCTGGCCAGGAATTGAACTGGTGACATTTTGGTTCTCAGGCCAGTGCACAATCCACTGAGCCACACCAGCCAGGTAAATTGTTTTTATTTTTTCTTTAATATTTTAAGTGTTCTAAAAATAAAATTAAGCTTATTATTAACAAATGCATTAACTTTGGCAAGATATATTTTCCTTGCCACCAAAAGGTGTTATTAATTCAGAGGTAGATTTCATGACAGACGGTTCTTAAAATCCAGGACATTCCATGTGGATTAATTTGATATCCCCATGTCAGGGGCTAGAAATAATATTGGAGTTATTATTTGCTCAAGAAAGAGTATATTCTGAGATTCATGGTCCTGCCTGAGCCATACAGCATAAGAAGTCTCTAACTATTGTGATTCCAACTTGGAGAAAAGAAGCTGAAGGTGGGAACAAGCCTTCAATTGCATGATAGGGCAAGGTGGGGCAGAAAGAGGCCCACCTCAGCCCCTAAAACTTACTAGGCCAAAGGTGAAAATACAAATGGAAGCCCCTCTGGTCCTCCCTTATCTCTTCTCAGTTCAGCTCACTGCTTTAAAGAAATAATCTTCACATTATGTGTCTGGGCACATAGAACTGCACATAAAACTGTCTCCACTTGACCCTGATAGTCATCATTTAGCCACCCGCTAGGATAAGTGTGCTGCATCAGTGCCATGGTCCACCCTTGACTAGATCTAGGAAAGAGGCTCACACAGGCTCTGGAAGCATGCTCAGGGCCCTTTGGGCAGGGAATTCCAGAATCCCAGTACTCGGAGCATGGGTTAGGCTCCAGACTCTAGGAGTTAGGTAAGACATACCTCCTCGACTCTGAGAATTTAGAGAGAGGATAGCCCAGAAGACTGACTTTATTTCTAACATCGACTGTAGTTCATGGGTTCCCGAGACCACCCTCAGTTTTAATCATTTAGAGGGACTCACAGAAATCACTGAAAGCTATTATACTCATGGTTTTGGTTTATTACAGGGAAAGGCTACACATTAAAATCAGCCAAGGGGAAAGAGGTGTGGAGCACAGTCCAGGAGGGGTCCACATGAAAAACTTCCTATCACCCTCTCCCAGGGGAGTCACAGACAGTATTCACTCCTTTCACCACCAGTGTGTGGTAATATGCAGAGTATTAACAACCAGGGAAGCTCCCCTAAGTCTTGGTATCCAGCGTTCTTACTGGGG
>PVKM010048397.1:0-11211 GCA_004027735.1 Carollia perspicillata
TGGAAGTCCTAGTCATATCAATCAGACAATAAAGATAAATAGACATCTAAATTGGAAAGGAAGAAGTAAAACTGTTATTATTTGCAAATGACATGAGAGTATATAGGGAGAACTGTAAAGACCCCACCAACAAACTGTTAGAACTGATAAATGAATTCAGTAAAGTAGCAGGATACAAAACTGATATTCAGAAATTATTTGCATTTTTGTACCAATAATGAACTATTAGAAAGAGAATTTTTTTAAAAAGTCCCATTTACAAGTGTATCAAAAACATAAAATACCTAGGAATAAATTTAACCAAAGAAGTAATACAAAGCCTTGCACATAGAAAATTATAGGACATCGAAGATAGAAATTGAGGAATACACAATAAATGGAAGCAGGTACCATGTTCATGAATAGGAAGAATTAACATTATTTAAATGTCCATACTACCCAAAGCAATCTATAAATTTAATGCAATCTTTATCAAAATACCAATGGCATTTTTCACAGAAGTGGGACAAACAATTCTAAAATTTGTATGGAACCATGAAAGACCCTGAATAGCTATAGCAATCTTGAGAAAGAAGAACAGAGTTGGAGGTATAATGCTACTTGATATCAAACTATGCTACAATGCTATTGTAATGAAGATGACATGGTACTGGCATGAAAACAGACATAAAGATTGATGGAAATGAATGGAGAGCCTGGAAATAAACTCATGCTTACATTGTCAATCTATGACAAAGGAGGCAAATATACAAGGGAGTAAAGACAGTCTCTTCAATAAATGGTGTTAGGCAATCTGGACAGACACATACAAAAAATGGTTACCACTTTCTTATACCATATGCAAGAATAAACTCAAAATGGATTAAAGACTTAAGTGTTAGACCTAAAACCATAAAACTCCTAGAAAAATAAGCAGTAAATTCTCTGACATTGCCCTTAGTAGTATTTTCTTCTAATAGGTCTACTCAAGCAAAGGAAACAAAAGAAAGAATAAATAAACTGAACATCAACCTAAAACCATCAACAAAATGAAAAGACAACCTACCAATTGCTAATGATACATCTGATAAGTAGTAAATAGCCAAAATCTATTAAGAACTCGTACAGCTTAATATCCCCCCAGAATGAACAACCCAATTAAAAACGGGCAGAAGACCTGAATAAATACTTCTCCAAAGAGGACATACAGATGGCCGATAGACATATAAAAAGATGCTCAATGTCACTAATCATCAGAGAAATGTAAATTAAAACCACAAAGAGGTACCACTTCATGCCCATCAGAATGGCTAATATCAATACATCAGCAAACAAGAGTTGGCAAGGACGTGGGGAAAAGGGAGCGCTCGTGCATTGCTGAGGGTGAGCAGGGTTCCCCTGCTAATTGGTGCAGCTACTATGGAAAACAATGTGGAAATTCCTCAAAAAATTAAAAATAAAACTGCCTTATAACCCAGAGATTCTGCCTCTAGGTGTTTATCCAAAGAAATTCAAAACACTAATTTGAAAAGATAAAGACACCTTTATGTTCATTGCAGCATTAGTTATAACAGCCAAGATTTGGAAGCAATATAATTGATAGACAATTAGATAAAGAAGAATTAGTACATATATTCAATGGAAAATATTGCTCAAACATAAAATAGAATGAAATCTTTCCATTTGTGATGGTATGGATGGACCTAGAGGCTATTATGCTAAGTGAAATAAGTCACACAGAAAAAGAAAAATACCATATGATTCACTTCCATGTGGAATCTAAAGAACAAAATAAATGTTCAGAACAGAAACAGACATATGGATTCAAAGAACAGACTGATGGTTGTTGTATGGGAGGGGGTTGGGAGGCTAGCTGGAAAATGTAAAGGGATGAATTAGTGTACATTGTGAGTTCCCAAAATAGTCATTGGGGTAAAAACTACAGCATAGGGAATATAGTCAATAATATTGTAATATCTATGTATGGTGCCAGGTGGGTACTAGACTTACCACTTGGTAAATTATATATTCAGTAAATGTCTAACCACTATGCTGTATACCTGAAATTAAAATAATATTGAATGTCAACTGTAATTGAATGAATGAATAAATAAATAAATAAATAAATAAACACACAAACAAACTAAAAACATTTATTCTCATTTGTTTTAGTGCTTCTCCCCTCCCCTTGGTCAGGCCTCTGAGCCTGAGGTTCGGGGACCAGCGTAAGGAGGGAGCCATGGGGTATTCTTGCCCTCTGCCTGCTTCACTCTCCTGATCACCCACACCTTCTGGCTGCCCTAAAGCCTGGGGGAGGAGGGTTTACAGGAGAAGAAGGCAAATGACTTCCTTTACTTTTTTAAGAAACAGTTTTGTTAGTAATACAGCAAGCCCTTGAATAAAGTCATTTTGTTATAATGTTGATGAGATGCTGTAGGAACTCAACTCTCATTTATATCAGTTTACCTATGCTGAAATTGGTTTCATTATATGCTGCTTCTCTGCAGGTCCAAGAACCTATAGACAACTAAGTAACGACTTACTATATACTCTCTTGGCTCTCAAATATCCTTTGTTATGGCAAGAATCCAAATCCTTTGCTAGCTTGTGGAGGGTATTTTATGGGTTCTTCGGAGAACCCTGTAGAAAATCTCCACAGTGCCCCTGATGTGGCATTTGGACTTTTGGTTGACCTCCTAGAGTCTTTCTCAGCTCCTGCCCTAGTCATTCACATCTTAGAGCAGCGTCCCGGAGCAATGTCACCCAGACTGCCTTCCTCAGCATCCACTTAGGCACTGGAAAGCTCACCACCCTTGCCCAGGAAAAGGCAGAAGTGCAGGTGTTGCCACCATGCGCTACTCCAGCCCTCTCACTGCTGCAGGCTCCTCCAGTGGTGGTCAGGCACTCACCTCTTATGGTTTTCAGGAACTTTCTTGGATACTGTCCTGGTGGCAGCAGGACTGGGCCAGGAGTTTCTGCAGCTCAGCAGGGGCAGGGTGCTATGTTTCAGATGGTGGTCTTCTCTCCTGGGAAAAACTCCCATTTTTGAATGGTCGTCTTGAGTTCCATATCCACCCCATTCCTCACAGGGTAGGGAACATCATAGTAGTTCCAACTGTTATGAATTCCCTTTTAGGAATCCTCCCTAACGAATCTCTGTGCTTCTCTCAAGTATGCTATTGAGAGTGAAGGCTGACCAGTCTGGCTCCTTCTTAGCAGCATCATGGGGCATATATCACCCACGAGACTTGTTTTGGAGGCTGTATTCAAAATTCTGGGCAGTAGAATAGTCCATTCCACATTCTATAAATGTGAATGAGGTGGTAAAAAGAAGAACTGGATTAAAAATAATCCATCACCTAGTAGGGTGGAAAGTGAACTCAGTTCCTCTCAGTTCTACGTCGGAGGCCAGTGACTGCAAATATTCTCCGGGCTCTTTGTTTCCTATTGTCCCCACCCTGGCCGCCAAGACACATCTGCTATCCACAAGCCCATTAAACCACCCCTGACTTCCCTCCCATTCCAGAACGTGTCTAGTTCACACTGGGGACTTTTTCCCTAGAGCTTGAGTTAGAGGCTCAGAAGGGTAACAGATCAGTATTTTATTAAGAACCTTCTGGAATACCTTATCTGCCAATGGTGATGTTTTCAGATTTAAAGGGGAGTCTGTTGGAGAAGATAGCACTGAACATTCCAAATTCTAACTGCATCAAATTTGATGAGTCCCTGAGTTATTTTCTTACAGTGCCTTGCACACAAGAAAAGCTTTTGCCTTGAAATTTCTATTGATGTTCTTCTCTGTTTCTGATACATATGACAACAGACCTCTCCATGTGTAACCACAATAAAGAAACGTTTTTAATGTTAAAGTAATTTGCCACAAATAGATGAGAAAAGGCTGAGTTGAAGGTAAGATTGAGTTATTTCTATTTTTATGTCTCATTATTTCCCCTACAAAGCTGGTAGATAAAAACAGTGGTCATCTTAGATGAAAGGCATTTTTTTTCCCCTTCAGATTCTCTCTAAAAGTGGCTTCTGGCCAGAATTCAAATTGCATTCCCCTCTGGAGAATGGCATACTGTCGGCCACTTGGGAGTCAATCCACAGTTCCTGTTCTGCCCCCATTTAAAAAAATGTCTTTTTGTCTTTTACAAGGAGAGTTAGGTAAACTCTCCTAGTAAATCTTTGGTTTTCTTAAATCTTTGGTTTGTGTTTTTCCCCCCAGAGGAGGTATGATCACATGCTGATGAAAATATCAGCACCTGCAAACCTGGGATTAGGATGAGGGCTGTAAGCCACCAGCAGGCCCAGGTGAACCACCTGGAAACAAAGGCCCTGTTTAAACCTCAACAAAGGAAAAAAGGGCAAGATTTTTCTTTGTAGATCTTTGGTTTTTCCTTCTGCTTTGGTGCTAGTTTTTACCATGGCCTAGTGGATTGTCTTGACCACGCATCCCCATGAGGCTACAGGATGGGGTGGCGAAAGACTGTCATGGCCTCAAAACCCTGGGTTCGAGGTCGGACTGGCTAACTATTTGCCATGGGCATGTTGCCTAAATTCTCTGAGTATCTGAGTATTCTCTGAGTTTCTTTGTTAGAAGAAAAATCTGTTTTCCCAACCTCAAAAAAAGCCCAAGATGTATTAAATAAATCTATGTAGATAAAAATATGTAAACGTTCTGTGTAAATTCTTAAACCCTACCCAACTGTGTGACAGGGAAACTGCATGAGGATGAGGTGTGAGGACAGGGGGAGCAGGCGCCGCCGCAGCCTCCTGGGGGCTGAGCTCCTGTTGCTGGTCACATGCTTGGCTTCCTGTAGTTCCGACAACAGAAACAAACCCCTCACCCTGACCTACAGGCCCTGTGAGGTCTGGCTGCTTCCTAACTCACCAGCTTTGACTTACACATTTCTTCTCTCTAAAATTGCTATCCCTCTTCTTAGCTTTTAGCCAATTATCGCATCCTTAGGGTACCCATTCACGACTCCCTGACAAGGTTAAATTTTCCCTATTGTATGATCTTATAGAACCATGCTCCTTTCCACATTTGTAAAGTTTGTCACAGTTACAATTTCTGTTTAAGTGATTTCACATTATCATTTGTCTCCCCTATTTGCCTATGCGAGGAGCAGAGATAAATTTTGTCTTACCCTCTATCTCCGGTTTCTAATGCAATGCCTGGCATGTTAGGTGCTAAAAAGATATTTGTTAAATGTGTGACTAAACGTCAGATGAATGAATGATGAACTTGGTCCTTCTTGGATCCAAGAATAACTTGGATATATGAGCCTTACCCCAGATTGAAACTTGGCCCAAAGAGCTTTCAAACTTTATTGAGAAGGGGTGGGTGATAAAATAAGCATTGGAACCAGAGAAAACCAGAATACAACTTTGATGCAAACCACCCTTTACACTCAGAAATTTATTTACCCAAGAGTCATGTGGATCTGTGTATGGCAAGTGGATATACACAAAAGATCAAACTTAAAAGGGAAAGGAGCTCTCTGGAAAAAACCGTGACTCCTACTCCAGGCAAAAAGGTAAAAGTTGCTGAAGATGAAATTGTACCTGGCAGAGCTGTTTTCTCAGAGAAAAAAGAAAGGTTAATTTTCTAAGGAGGGACTTGGCCTGGACTATGCTAGCAAGCTTGTTTATTCTTGTTTTAGGGTGTGTTTGTGTGTGTGTATTTTTGCTTGAGCAGCAGCTAGCTAGCCAGGGCTCTGTCAGAGCTGTTTTATAGGGACGTTAGACGTGGCTAAGCACAAAAAATGGGGGACCCTGAGCTGAGCTGGCAAGAGACAGCACCCAAGAAGGGAGGGAGGAGTCCCAGTTCTGCCAGCAACCCAGCAGGCATCCGAACTGGGAGAAGGGGGCACTGGGGAGTCATCACCCTTAGTTTTTCTCTCCCTTTGTTTGTGGGATTGCTGACAAGGTTGATGGCGACTCTTTGCCATCTAATTAAGGGAGGAGGGACAGAGGGTAGTGGGAGAGCAGGGTGGACAGTACTGGGCGGTCTCTGCTGACAGACAGAGGTGACTACCCCTTGACTACCCCTGGGGTGGGGTAGTCAAGGCACCAGGCCTGATGGTGCAGACACCGGTGCAACAAGCAAAGGCACTAGGGTCATTTTTGGGAAAGGAACTTAATTTATAGCCACAGGCTGATTAGATCTGCTGACATTTGGGTTGAACGTTAAGGATTTATAACATGATTTTGTTATAGTAAAAGACATTTATGAAGGCAGTTTTTGCACACAGCCACTGTGGGATAGCCAATCGGTCTTGGTTTACCCAGGACTTCCCATTTTTCACACTGAAAGTGCCCAGTTCTGGGCAAACCAGGATGGCTGATCACCCAACCACACTCGCACACTCTCTTTCTTACCTTTGTACTGGGGAGGCAGAGCAGACCACTCGTAGTCTCATAACAAAGCAGAAATAAGAGTGTGTCTTTGGGATGATAAGTATCTACAAAGCACCAAAGGTATATTGTGAAACTCCTTATTAAATTGTTCTCCTAATGCTGAAAATGGACACGAGGAAGGCTCCTGTCCTAATGTGCTATATTAGGCCAATAATTCATTTTCATTTGCCAAGGCATATTCTTCCACTTGTCTAGTTATATATACAATGACTATTCACACTAGATTTTTCTATGAGGGGTGCAATTTTATCATATATTTTTCTTAGTAACAAAGAACCAAGTATATAATTAATGTTATGAATTTAAAAGCACTTTATATAAACAAGTCCTAATCAGAGAAACATGTTTGTTAGAAATTGTGACTTGATTTTTCATTCTGAGATGAAGGACACTATCACAAAGGCAGCCAAACCCTTAACCAACGAGGCAGTTACCACCATGACCAAAACGAGGCAAGCAAGTCCAGAGTGATGGACGGTAAGGAAGGGAAAGGATTCTATGGATACTCCTTTACTCCAGAGATTCCTTGGCAGACATTAGTCCTAGATGAACAGGTTCCTAATCTTGGTGTTAGATGGAAGGCGCCATCAGACTCCTCTGCTGGAGCATGATCGGGTGGGCTGCAGGACCAGCCCCCTGGGGAAAGGGCACATCTCTTCCCAGGCAGGTGGAGCAGATGAGGAGTAACCCACCGAGAGCCAGGAAAATACCGGCGGCCCATCCCAAGTAGAGGGCATCTCCAAACTCCCACCGAGGTACAATCTCGGGGATACTGTCATCCCAGAAGTCCTGGACTGTGGTGTAGGCCACCCAGGAGACTGAAGAGAGGGTAGTGGCTGAAGCCGATGCCTCCAAAGTCCCTCCTAGGATGCAAAGCCGCCTCTTAAATGCCCATCTGATCTTGTGAAACTGGCAGCATTCGGACCCAAAGCCAGAGAGCAGAAGCCCCAGTAATCCCAGCCCATGGGAGGCTACCATGAGGATGCGGGATACCTGGAGTTCCTGGGGCAGAGATAAGAAGGACTCGAAGGACTGGCACACAGTGGCAACCTCCTCCTGATTCACGCAGACCTCCCAAAGGCCCATGATCCAGGTCTCCATTTCGTTCAGATCCAGACTGAGAGTCTTCCACTGAGGCAGAGCAGTGGCGACACAGGAGCAGACCCATCCCAGGAGGGAGAGGAGCAGTCCCCCGAGCTGGGCTTTCCCAAGGACGCTCCAGGCCATGGTTGCTGCCACCACAGAGGCAGGAAGAAAAGGAGGCTAGGTGTCTCAGTGTCTGGTTAGCGGGAAGGACTTTTGGAAGGGATGAGGGGAAGGTCTTTCACATCTGGAGAGGGCTTCTGTTTCCGTTCCCCAGGCAGCAGCTGAAGCAGGTGCCAGGAGCTCCGCAATGTTTGAGTTTAGGGGCAGTGCCGAAGATCAGATGTGGGTGTGGATTCTAGGGGAGGGTCCCAAGAGAGGCAAAAAAGCCAGAGAGTGCAATATCAATATATATTTAAAGAGAAAGTTCGTAAACTTCTGGTTAAAATTACGCCCCAGGTCTGAGATGACAATATGAAGTTCTGGGAATATGCATTAATGCACGTTCTCTGGAGGGCAACATAACTTCATGATTCATACTGTCAAATACATGCATACTTCGACCTGTATGCTGCCTCCAGGAACTTACCCTAATTTACTGTGAAAATATACAAATATTTATGAAATGTCCACCAAAATATTGTTAATAATTGTACATTTTTTAAAATTCTGGGCAGCAATTTTAAAGTGATATAGAAGTGATTTTAATGACATGAAAAATGTTTTTGATATGTTGTTAACTGAGAAAAGCAGGTGACCAAACAGTATATAGAATACAATTTCACTTTCATAAAAAGTGCCTTTATATGCACATTTGTGTGGATGTCTATATTTCTGTATATCATATACCACAAATGTGAATATCTATATTTATATGTCTGTATATCATATATTACAAAATGTTAACCCTGGTTACTTTACTGAAAGAATTATGGATATTTTTTATTTCCTTATTTGTGCTTGTCTATTTTATAAATTTATTATTTAGCATTTTTATAAGGAGAAAAAAATTTAAAAATTCCCCAATCCAAGGAACCCACCCAGACCCAGAAGGTACCGGAAGGGAAGTACTCCCTCCCTGGTCCCCTGCTGCTGCTGGGACAGCACCTGCAAACAGGTGCCCGTCACACTGGCCTCCATCCCTACTTGTTGCTGCTGCCAAGAGGCAGGTTCTGACAGGAAAAGAAGTAATTGGCACATACTGTGTGTGGCTAAATGCCAGACTTTGGTTAGATATTTTATCCTTATTTAATTTTCACACCGTTATTGTAAGATCCATGTTAGGTAAGTTGTCGAGGTTCCCCCACAGATAAGCAACAGACCCAACTCCTGAGCCAGGTGGCTGGGACTGGGACACATCCTGTGGTCTGCAGGCTGCAACAGTGATTCCTCCTGCACTGCACCTGCAAGCTGCTGACACAGCAGGCTGGTGAAGGTTAATCTTTATGGCAAAACACGGAAGAAAATTGGGATTTACTATATTAAAGATATAAGTGTTGATCATGTATTCCCCTAGTCATATTTAACTTACCGATTACCCTGTGGTACACTAGTAAGGGAAAACAGAGGAGTGGGACAGTTAGCAAGGAGAATGCGGCATTCTGATTTATTTGCATGGTGTCTCAGCGCCTAAGCAGTCTGATGAGATTATCGGTGGTGGGAGCGTGGAGGGAGGCAAGGAAAATCACCTGGAATGCTCATTTTTCTTTCACATGTTATTGTAGGAAAATTTCAAACATATACAAAAGTAGAGCAAATGAGATGAAGAAATATCATGTCCTATCACCCACTTCAGAAATTTTCCACTCATACCAATCTGGTTTCATCCATGCTTGCACCCATTCCCTTCCCTCCCTTCATACTCTTCTGAAGCAAATGGGATGTTCTTCAAATCACTGGGTCCTTCTGCTGCTCTTGTAACAACCACAGGTTCTAATGAACACAATGGCAAAATGCATATCCTTGGAAACACTGTCAGCTGGTGCTACATACCCATCCAGATTTGTGTTTGATACTTTCTCCTGAAAACAGGCATGCCTCATGTGTGGGAGCCATAATAAGTCAGGGGAAATCCTTTCAGATGTTGCTCCTTATTTCCTTGACTTTCCTTTAAGAGCCCTTTCTTGATGATTTGTGAAGATCTGTGAGTTGGGAGACATATAAATCATGATAAGTATGAATTATTAAAGAGGTCAGGTTAGTGAGGGAAAACAACCTATTCATCTATTAATTTTTTAATTTATTCACATACCTGCGTGCATTGACCATGTGGAGCAATCTCTCTCCATTCCACATGCCCTTTCTTCCCTTGCCTTAGCCTGACTCTGGCTCTTCCCTGCCTTCTCCTGGAACCCTGAGGAATGCTCCTTAGTTTATCCAGTGGCCCAGGGAGAGGAGGAGCTTCTGTAGTTGTGTTTGTGGTTACCAGTGGATCTGTATCCCAGAACCTCAACCTCATAGTGACACCTTCTTTGGTTCTCAGTTCAGATTCCTTCCTACTGTGAAACCTGCATGATTTAATCAGAGACTGGAGCTCCTCCTCTGCCCTTTGTACCTTTCTCAGTGGTGGATTAAGTTTCAAGGCCTGTTAGTGGCCCTGGTTCAGGGACCTTCCAAGCCCTGCACCTAATTTTGTACAATATTTGTTTTTTTCATATTCTCTTCCTGAAAGAGTCCTCCTCCTTCCAGCAAAGGATTTAGTTCCCACAAAATATGGATCCATCTCTCATCTACCTCCAAAATAGTAATGATCATACTTTCCTGGGAGTATTTATTTACATATATTTTGGATTCCCAGTCTAGCACAGTGTCTGCCATATAGTAGTTGCTCAGCAAATATGTAATACATGTTTTCAGGAACTTTGTCTTTGGGTCCCTCTTTCTCACTATGAGAAAGGAAAGTAAGAAGCAAGGAAAATTCCTGGGCAAGTGAAACAGGGAAACTGAGACAAGAAAATCAAACAAGGCCGAACAGTTTGAGCAATTTATAGCCAGCTGGTGAATGGAAAGACCTTATCTCCCCTAACCAAGGACACTTGAAAGCAAATGGTTTATACCCCTCCTCCCTAACCAGAGAGTACGTAGTTTCATAAGCCATTAACCACAGGTGCCAGGGAAGAGAGGAATGTTACTGCAAACGGAGAAATAACACTGGAACAAAGTGATCCACGGAGCTTGGGAAGAGGAAGCTGCTGGACTCCGTTTTAGCTGTCCCTCCCCTTAATCCCTAGAGAAAGGGCACGTCTTTGCTCCCCCTAGGAATTTCCCCTTCCAGATTCCCATGTTTCCCCTATATAGACTTGCTTCTGAAAATTCAATGGGAAGGTGGATGTTAGAGTTTTTACCTGCCACCTTCTTAGATTGCTGGCCTCTGATATTAATAAAAGCACAGTTATAATCCAATCCCTGCCTCTGCTTTTTGACTGAGCAGTGACAGGTAGCCTGAGCCTCAGACTTGGTTTCGACTGGGCATTTATTATTAGTAGTATTTAGAATTCAAAGTGAGACTGTCATGTCTGGCAAATAGAGGTTGATTTGGTTTTCTATGGAGAGGAGCTTCCTAGGATGTTATTATGCCTGTCCTTCGTGCTTCCTGTCTCAACCTCCATTTCATTTCCTTTGCTCATGTCACAGGAACCTGCCCTTGCCTCACTAGAATAAGCAGATTGTCCCACAGACACTTAAAATTGATAAGGACCTTAGGATCAGCATCTACTTGGGGTCAAC
>PVKM010048398.1:0-11168 GCA_004027735.1 Carollia perspicillata
AGGAGGTGAGATTTTGACCTTGCAGGCTATTGTGAAAGATGTAATTAGCATATGTGAAAGCTCACAAGATCAATGGAGGAAAGGTGCTTCAGAAGAACAAAGCAATTTATAGTCTCCATCTTCATTTCATTACTGGTGTAGCTGACAGGCAGAGCAACTCACTTCTAAGGAGCCTCTCCACAACGTACACTTCCCTCGTGGTGAGGCACAGCACAGCTGTGGAAGAAGATAAGTTGTATTTCTTTTTCACTCTTGATATTCCTGGGGTGTCTACCATTTCAAGTTTCAATATAATAACATTCCATGTAAACAAGGAAGATTCTGCTTTCAATGGTCTCCCTCTTCCAAGTATGGGCCATGGTGATGTCTGTCTAAATCTTACAGACTCTAGTTTGAAAGGAATATGTTTTGAAATTTTTTATCCAGGTCAATGGTTTAGAGAAAACGTTCAAAAGAAGTATAATGTGTGCCACACATGCAATAAAAAAATTTCTAGCAGCCACATTGAAAAGAGAAAAAAATCTGATAACACTAATTTTAATAATGCGTTTTATTTAAACTAATATTTCTAAACCCTTTTTTAATATGCAATTAATATAACAATTATTAATGAGAAAATTTGCCTTTTTGGGGTACTGTCTTTGAAATTTGGTATAGGTCACGCTTCAAATGGGATGCTAACTTTTCATGAAGAACTACTTAATCCATGTTTAGACTTCCTAAATTTACAGTTGAAAACGTAGTTTTGCCTACACAAATTGTTCCAAACATATTTACATTTTTTCTAATTACTGAATTGAGTTTTAAAACTTTAATGTCAGTTATAGAATGAAAATAACACTTAAAAATCAGCTCCTTGGTCAAACTGGCCACACTTCGAGGGCCACCTGTGGCCAATGGCTGTGCTGCAATGGACAGGGCAGTGCTAGACCCCTGGGGGAGGGCGGAAGTCCCAGGCCCACCCGGCCCCGGCCGAGGGTGCGTGTCCTTTGTTGATGGAGTTGCCTAAGAGCACACAGACCCTGTGAGCATCGTGAGAAGGCCTCCTTCTGGCAGTGCCCATTATTTGCCCTCTCCTTTTCAGAGCACGCTGTTTATGGCTCATCCGTCTCTCGGAATGACCCGCAGTCCCCAGAGGGACCATGAAGAGATCCAAACTGGGCGCCGCTAAACTACAACAGCATCTATCCACCCATTACTCCACTTATCCATTCAACAAATATTTATGGAGCGAGTTTCTATGCCCAGCCCTGCTAAGCTCCAGGGACTGCTTCAGTCATGAGAAAGGACAACAGGGTTGCGGCCCTTACGAAACTTAATGTCTAAAAGTGGTGGACATGAAATGAAATCACACAAATAATGAGTTAATAACAATATGGTATCTATGGAAAAAGCAGAGGTCTCTCTATGAAATTAGAAAACCTAATCCAGTTTGGAGGTTCAGTAAATCTTCCTTAAGAAGATGACATTTCTGGTGGGACCTGAAGGGTCTAGGCAGCGGAGAGCTGGGAGAGGGGGCTATTTATGGCAGAGGAGATAGCGTGCTCAAAAAATTGGCAGGAGGTCAGGGTGGCTGGAGTGTGGGGAGCCGGGAGGATGGAGAGATGAGTAAGGGCCTGACCTGAAGGGCTTGGAAGGCCTTGAGAAGGAACTTAGTCTTTGTGCTAATTAAAACTGGATGGTCACCCAAGGGGTATAAGACTGGTTCATCAGATTCAGGCCCCCTTTTGGGTTTTCCAAGAGCCAGGTGGCTGTAGATCTTCCTCCGCATTGTCATCTTAAATTCGGCCCCAGCTGAAAATGACTGTGGAAGCAAAATTACACCTTTATTTAATTGTTCTGTTCACTGGCAATGGGCCCCAGAACTCTCTGAGAAAGAAATAGCCCATAAACATAGTGAGGAGAAAGGCAGTGTAATAGCTCTGAAGGAATGAAATAAAACAAAATGAAACAAACAAACAAACAGCAAACAAAACTCTGGGTTTTGTAAGTCAAATTTAAATTGAGTCTTCAAGCGCTAAGACTCATTATTATTATTTAATCAACAGTGGTACTAATTATGATGAGCACTACTACTATTTATTAAGAAATTATTGTTTGTCAGTAGTATATAAATAGATAGAAACATACATAAATAGATGTATATATAAAATATTATAAACATATATACATATATATACATATATAAATATGTATATTAGTTCTTATCCACAAAAACCCCTGCCTGCATTATAGATACTATTATTCCCATTTAATCTGCTATATCAGGAGCGGGAGTTGCACAAAGTGTAAGCGACTCGTCCAGAGTGAGTTGTAAGGTGGAAGCGGGATTAGAGCGCAGGCCTGTCTGACCTCAAAGCTCTGACGTGTCCACCTCATCACGCTGCCTCTGGTCAGTAGAGGTCAGGGGAGTCTGACTTGAGCATTTGAAAAACAACATGCAGGGGCTTAGATACAAGCAACACTGCTGTCTTCTGTGACCAGCCGGGGATTAGTAGTTGGTTTTTGGTTATTTGATACTTTCTGAGATTTTGGATAGACTCACCCTCAAATGTTCTTAGCAACACATCTGTTCCAAATGTCACATGCATAGTTCTGTTTTTTCTCCTCCCCTCTAACTGTTTGACCGTTTCTTTTTCCCTCTGGCTGCTCCACAGGTCACTGTGCTTCTGTTGAGCTGAGCTGGGCTCCCTTTCTGTGGTCTGTGCAAGAGCTTGGCCATGTCTGCACTGGGGCCCAGCCTCCCTTGTCTGCCAGGGTGGTTTGTGGGACAGTGTCTCCTGACACAGGGTAGGTACCTATTCTAGGCTCCAAGGCAGAACCAACAGAGCTGATAGAGGGGACGAAGAACTGGCCCCCAGCACAAGGACCTGCTTTGTACAATGGCCCCCTGCCAGTGATGCAGGAAGCTTGGGCTTTTCAATCCCTTCATCTTTTAACATTGTTCTCAAAAGGGAGGAGGTGTCCACCATATCCCCACAAAAGGCAACCAGCTCAATCCAACAGTTAAAGATGGAAGCCAAAAGGCCTGTTCAAATCTCATTCACTGTGCAGCACATTACTGAACACCGAATATGGGCCAGGAATGGGTCCCGGTGCTGGGAGACAGCAATAAATTAGACTGATTAAAAATAGACAAACGAGCAAATAGGAGAGTAGACTTTAAATGTTCTGACCCTCAAAAAGAAACGGGAATCATGATGGAGGTGTTAAGTGATGCTCTGGGGGAATCATTTTACAATATCTAAGTGTATTAAATCAACACGCTGTACACCATAAACTTACACAAGGTTCCATGTCAATTATATCTCAGTGAAGCTGGGTAAACCCTCAAACAAGCGGGCAAATAAACCAACAGACAATAAACAAAATAAGATGGAAGGTACAAAGGATGTTTGATGGTGGCAAAAAATAAACCAGGAAAATGAGATGGGAGTGTTTAGGGCAGACAGGAAAGGTCTCGTCAGAATGTGTTCTTGAGAAGAGGCTTGAAGGAAGCGAGGAGGAAAATGCTGGAGAAATCTGGGGAGAGAGCATTTCAGGCAGAGAAAACAGTAAGTACAAAGATCCTGAGGCAGGAGGTCGTCTACAGTGTTCAAGGAAGACAGAGAGGCCAGTGTGGCTGGAGCTATGTGTAGTAGGAGATGGGGTGAGAGAGACAACTGGAGGTCATAGTACATTTGAGTGGCATGAAACACCATTGAAGTTTCTTAGCAGAGGAGGAACATCGGTTTTCAGGACTGAGAGTATGGAGAACAGGCTGTGCATGCCCAAGGACGAAAGCGGGAGGAACGGTCAGGAGGCCAGGAGGCCACGGGTGAGTGACGATAAAGCACACATAGCTGAGCAGTGGGGGCGGTGAGAGGTGGTTTGATTCTACATAGATTTTGAGAGTCAAATGGGTTTGCTGACGGATTTGTCCAAGATAAATACGTTATTTGAAGTGATTTTTTTTCTCTCTGCCTAAAGGTGATTCTAGCCATTTTCAAGCCTAGATAGGATGCTACCCGGGTTGTTTATTACCCTTGGTTACATATTTCTTACATCTATTTTAGATAATGTTTTAATTTTACAAGTTATACAAGAAAACCATTATTCTCCTCTTCTTATAAAAAAATCATAGTGCAAATTGAACACTCCAATTACTTACCTACAATTCTCCCTTTCCAAGAGATAATCCCTTTTTCTATGCATTTACATATATAAAGATTTATAGTTTTTTCTTTTATAAAAACGAGATTATATTGTTCATACTGTTTTCTACCTAAAATACTTTGAACATCTTTCTGTAGCAGTACAGAGAGGTCCATTTTGTTCTTTTCAATAGTTTACTTAGAGAGTCCTTTAGAAATGTATCTGACTTGATTCACTCCTCTCTCTTAGCCACTGTCTAAATGACAAGATCAAAGACAGGCATCCAGGTATGTGCCCCAGGGTGAGTCTCTACTTCCACAAAACGTCAACAAGATGACATTTCAAGGTTGAGAGAGTGAGCCCAGCATGCATAGCCAATCTGTTTGAAATGTCTTCCCTGCCCTTGGAGGGGATGGGAGACGCCTTGAGTCATTTCAGGTTGAAAGCGCTTTTGCTGTGGAAAAGTCTTGGGTCATTTTGTGGCTCTGGTTTCTCAGCATCTCACTCCCTAGCATTCATGGCTAGAGTAAGTTCAAGAGCCCGGGATGGGGCAGGGGCAGCAGGTTAGCCTGGCATTGTATGGTGAGCAGATTTCCCAAACTAAAATGAAAGCAACCGACTCAACAAGAACTGTAGTAGAAATTTAAAGATATAGATAGAAACTGAAGCTGGCACTCTGCATCAGCCCCTGGTGGCTCCATGCTGGCTTCCTGGCTCCAGACTATCACCTGTTGGCTAGTTAATTGATTCCCTGCCCCAGGGCCCTGGATGCTCCCCTGCTGTGCCTTTGTCCTGGGTCTGGGACCACTTCCCTTGCTTTCTTGTGTCCTTGGCTTTCACAATTACGTATCTCCTGCTTGTATCACGAGATCTCTCCCCTACCCACTTTGTTGCAATGTATTTAACCGCCCACCTGACCCCTCCTCAGTGCCCAGAATTTGGAATCTGTCTCCTCTGGGCCCATGCGTGTATTAAAGGCTTACTCCGTCACCCCAGATCGTGTAAGAGTTTGTTTTTCCGTAACAGAACAAATGCTGTTAGTGGCTAAAAAGAATTCTCTATGTCTGTATGCTTTCCCCTCAAATTAGCACAGTGTTGCCTCTTGTTATTTATTGTAATTGCATAGGTTACGCATGAACAGTGTAGGGAAATTAGGGGAAATGGGAAAAGATTAAATAATAATCAGGAAGCTCCCACCTAAAAACACTGTTTTGCTGTTTCTAAAAGGATTGGAACTTGGATTTTCTGTGACATATCTGGCTTACACAGTCGCCGTCGTGTGTGCAAACCATTCACGTTGCTTGCTTCCTCTGCTTGTGTGCAGCAACGTGTCCTGAGCAGGTGGGAGGGAGCACAGACACGTCCTGTGGGAACACCAGACCCCGCAGTCTGCTTTCCTATGCTCAGGCCTGCTCACACAGGAAGCAAGGTTTCAGTGTTAGAGGGAGTCAGACCGATCGACCATGGTTTCCAGCGGTGGGGACAATGCTCAGAACTCAGCGGTTGCCCTTCGCTCTGCTCTTTTGGCCTTCCACAGAGGCAGCTAGAACACAATCACACCTTCCTCTGGTGTTTGTTCACCTGTTTTAAATTAACGGCAGGGACCTAGTCCCCCAGTCTCCGTTGCCTGCACCAATAAAAGGCAGCAGAGAATCAACACGGAGGAAGGGTCTTCCCAGCTGGGTGAGTACCTCCAGGACAGGAGGCAGGTGAGTAGGTGAAGCTGGGCCGCAAGGCACCCCGGGGCTTAATGTCTCCCAGCCCGCTGGGTTGGGTGTTTGACACCATGTGCCACCCTCCTGAGTTCCGACATGATGGCTGGGGAGCTGGCCTGGAACAAAGGGAGAAGTATTCACACAGCTCGTGCCAACGGGATGCAAGAGCTGTGGTTCTAGCTGCTGAATAGAATTCAATCCTTTAGTTTTTTAACCTCTGTGCGAATTATTGGGCTTATTATTGCTTTTTGATGTGGCAAAAGACTTTTGTTTCTATTATTATGATGAATGATATTTGTTAAACATAGGAATAGTACTATAAGATGGGGGTTTTGATATTCGATAGAGTCCTTGCCTTCAAAACATCCTCATAATCCAGTGGTAGGGACAGAATGTGAGAGATAAATAGTATTGTCAGGCAGTGAGCAGTGAATTCTGCTTGAACAGAACAGAAAATAAATGCTAACGGTGGTCAGAGGAAGAAGACACCACCATGTGCTGCAGTGGACAAGAGATACAAGTTCCATGAAAGAGGCAGACTTGGGTTTGGGACTTGAAGGAAGTCCAGGGTTTAGAGAAAATGGAGATGGGAGTTGGGAGGGAAGGCAGGCAGAGGAGACGGCTCAAGGAAAGGCTCTGGGTGCAGGGGAGACGGGCAAGAAGTAATACTAGAAAATATGCAAAGGAAGAATCAAAAAGCAGGCATGTGTGGG
Organism: Carollia perspicillata; assembly: GCA_004027735.1. Taxonomy (NCBI): domain Eukaryota; kingdom Metazoa; phylum Chordata; class Mammalia; order Chiroptera; family Phyllostomidae; genus Carollia; species Carollia perspicillata. The sequence continues at coordinate 6,563 of PVKM010048398.1, forward strand.
GGAAAGGGGAAGAAATGCAAGACACATTTCAAGCTTGTGAAGAGACATTACTGCAGAAATAATGTCATTGACTGCAGTGGGGATTTCTGGAAGGATGATTAGTTTGGGGGAAAATGATGATTTTGAGACTTGTTAAACTGAAGGGTACATATGATGGGGATGGTCTAGTTCAAGAGGGCAGTCAGAGCTGGAGAAATGTGTATGGAAGTCACTTTGAAGGCTCACTAAAATGCTATGACTGGATGAGGTTTACAGAGATGGAGCAGGAGAAAACCTTGTTTAGTTTTGTGGGTGCTTACATGTCAGGAGGTGGAAGAAGGGGTGGACATAGAAAAAGACATGGGGTACTGGCCCATGTGGTAATAGTGCTACTGGATGGCTCACAAGAGAAATGGGAGAAGAGAATGTCAAGAAAGGGGATCACTGTTCCCTTCCGGAATGCCACAGAGAAGCCAGGGATGAACCCCAGGACTAAGACATTGAACGTGGCCATTAGAAATCATGGGTGACTCTTGAGAAAGCAGTAGTGTGCAAGTCAGCTCAGCAGGTGTTGGGAGTGGGTGGTAGTAAGATAACTATAGGGAGGGTATGCCAGTGGTTTTTAAACTTGGCCAAACATCCTAGTCACTTGGAGGGAATCTGAAAAATAACAATTCCTAGACCCCATATTGGACCTTCTGAGCCAAATCTTTAGTGGTCGGTTGGCCTGGGAAACTGAGTTTTCATAGGTGGCTCAGATGAAGCCAGTCCACAAATTAGCATTTGTGAACCCCACATAGGGGAAGAAATTCGAGAAATAGGATATGCTTGAGGGAAGAGGAGGATTGAGAAAGTTTCCTTGGTATTTTCTTCTTTAATGTCGTTTTTAGAATAGAGGAAACTGGAGATCCTTTTCCAGGTTATAGGGAAAATAATCTGATTGAAGATACAAGAGAGATGAGGGATAGGAGGTCAAGTGTACCTTGGAGAGATGAGCTGTAGAAAATAGGAGAGGAACCTCTAAGGCAGGTGGGTGAAGAGCAGCTGGGAGGAGGTGGCGAGGTAGTAGGAAGTGGATATTCAAGTGAAAATTTGAGAAAGTGAAAGGCAATGCCTACATATATCTATATTTTAAAGATTTTTATTTATTTATTTTTGGAGAGAGGAGAAGGGAGGGGGGAAGAGAGGGAGAGAAGCATCAATGTGTGGCTGTCTCTTGCGTGGCCCCCACTGGGGACCTGGCCCGCAACCCAGGCATGTGCCCTAACTGGGAATCGAATCTGCGACCCTTTTGTTTACAGGCTGGCACTCAATCCACTGAGCCACACCAGCCAGGGTCAGTGCCTATATTCTTAAAGGGATTTCAAATCCTTCTTGGTGTATTCTTCCAAAGATAGATTCAATTCACCTGAGAACCTTGTTGTTTCCTTCTTAGGACTGTGCTGAGCAAATTACATGGCACTTTTCGTCATGCTGGCTGCACCCGGGAAGTGCAGGTTATGAAAGTTTAGAATTGTGAAATGACACAGGTTGTGTGGTTAAACTTGAGTTCGTCTTTTGAAAGTTTCTATTTCACAGCTTCCGAGGAGATGCACTCTGCATGACATTTAATACCGAGTTTTCAGGAGACTGGAGTTAAGAGGAAGAGTACACCAATAAGTACCTGTTTTAGTCTCAGGCAGCTACGTGTGAGAGCTCAGCTGGAGGGTGGGGTGGGGTGGGGGAAGGGTGGGGGTGTAGAAGAGGAACCCTGGGTGCTGTTCTCATGCAACATACTGAAAATGGGCTCTCAGCATTGTGGCAGGAAGTGTTGGGTCACAAATCACACCTCACACCTTTCTCTGGCTTGCTGGCTGGGCTCTGTGTGAAATCTGGGCCTTTAATCTCTTCTTTTTATCTTTTCTTTCTCCCTTCTACCTATTGTCTGCCCATCCCAACTGTCATTTGTGGATGATCTTTGCATCCTGTAAGCATAAATCTGGTGTTCTTACCATAGTAATGAACTTAGTGGTCCAGATAGCGAGTAACGACTTTATCTAGCACTTCTCTTTGAAATGTGCCCTGGACTAATTTCTATTTTTAACATCCTATTACAATTAAATAATTGTTTTTTTTAATTTTAAGAGACAGTACAAATATCGTTGCTAATAATGCTCACTGTATACCATCACTAAATGTTTTCGGTATCTTGATACATTTAAATCTCACAACAACCCTATGATGTAGTTATTCTGATCCCCTTTTTACAGATGAGGGAATTGGGGCTCAGAGAGGTAAGTTATGTTGCTCCAAAATAACATAGCTAATGAGGGGTGGAGCAGGGATTCAAACCTACGTCCATCTGATAGTAAAGTCAGAGCTCTTAATCTATTGAAAGTGAAATAAATCGAAATGTAGTTAACTAGACGGGGAAGGCATCTTTGTGAGTTAAAACTGTGTTTCAGTTGCTCCCTGCTTTTACGGTATAATCTTGGCCAGACATTCTTCAAGTAATCTCAACTAAAATGCCTGCTTAAAGGACGCAAGCACTTCATGTGTATCTTCCACGTGCTGTTCAGGTATAGAAAAGCAAGGTGGATAGGATCCTGAAAGTCTGTAGTACCTTCCATGCAGTCCTAGAACTTGAGAGTGAGGCAGAGGCCAAACTGATCTGTACAGTTCAGAGCTGATGGACAGGGAGGCCATTCATTCATTCAAGAAACAGCCCACCTATTGCATATCTGTGCATGCCCCATGCCCTGCTTGTGTTGTGGAAACAGCCGCAGGAGCAGACACTCACAAAGAGACAAAGAGGACTGCTAGTGGTGATCACCTGTGACAGATGGCTGTACAGAGAATGGCCCTAGCCCAGACACTGTGAGGTGAGTGGGAGGTGTTATTTCCTGTGAACTGAAATTTACCCCATGAGTGACGTAGGGTGAAAACCACAGATGGCAGACTTTCAGGATTCAGGGTAGGAGTGTCGTACGTTCCCATGATGCTAGGCCACAGAGGTGCTAGTGACTGCAATTTCTGTCTCACATTGGAGAAAAGTGTGATGACAAGGTCAGTTTCCCTAGCAGCCACTCCGTGAGAGCCTGATCATCTGGCAGCTGAGAAAGACCTGGGGACTGAGGGTCAGGCTGACCTTGACTGGAGAGCCTCCTCATAATTTACTGGCTGGGTGACTTTAGGCAGGGCACTTATCCCTCTGAACTTTAGTTTCTTTATAAGTCTGGAGATAATACCTATATCATTGGGAACTGAAAGATTAAGGTGCAATGAATGTCATGTTTGATATTACTTCTAGCGAATGCTCAGAAAACAGTGATGTTCTATACTGGTGGTTCTCAATCGGTGGTAATTTTGCCCTCCAGAGGATGTGTGGCAGTATCTGGAGACATGTTTGATTGTCACTATTGGGAGAAGGGTCTACTGGCACCTTATAGGGAGAGGTCAGAAATGCTGCTAAATGACCTACGTGCACAGAACAGCCCTCACAAAGAATTATCCATCCCAGCTGTCCATAGTACCACCGTCACTTTATTCTGCATAAGTGAGGTCTTTTCAGAAGGTATCCACTGTGTAATATGAAAAACAGAGACATTTATTGAAGAAGATATAAGATACAAGAAACATTGTACATAGGACAATGATGCCTCAGTCCCCTTCAAAGTAGGCACCTTGGTACCTCAGACAGTTCTCCCAATTGCCATCAGCTGCCCTGATGTATTTACCTGAATCTCATCAATGGTCTGAAATCTCTTCCTTTTCAGAGGTGATTTTAATTTTGGGAAAAACCAGGAGCCATAGGTGACCAAATCTGGGATGTAGTGGGGCTGAGTCACCTGGGTGATTTGATGTTTTGCCCAAGAACTGCATGAGACATGATGCATGAGCGGGTGCATTGTTGTGATGAAGCTGCCAATCACCAGTTGTCCATAGTGGCAGCCTTCTGAATCATCTGAACAGTTTCCATTTAATGCAAAATTTGATGCAGATTCGTTGCTCTACTTGCTCAGTCATTTTGAATGCAATGGCCACATAGTACACCTGCTCACCCAATGGCATCTACCGCCCCCACTGACTAGTACAGTGAAGTCCTCATTGTTTACACATGTGCATTCCAGTCCCCTCTCCTTGGCTGTCAGGTTACATCAATGCAATGCAAACCATTCTTGTTATATTAACAATGGCTGATCCTTTTCTGGACAGACCTCATGTGTTAACACAAATAATCCTCATAGGAACATCATGAGGTACTACTACTATCTTTCCCTTATTTTTGATCAGAGAATATTGTAGAGACTATGTGACATGGACATTAAATGACTTACCCAAGCACAGGCAGCTAGTAAGAGCTGGGATTTGAACCCTGGCATCCCATCTCCACAGTTCTTACATTTAACCATTTACCCTAGGCAGCCTTCTGCAGGAGTGGGTCAAAGGCAGTGTAGGTGGGGTATTGAGAGGCTTCATTTCCCGAGCCAGAGATTCTTTAACTCCAGGGAGCATCAGAATACTTGAGGGGTAAACGAGAAATGCAGATCCAGCATCTCACACCCAGGCCATCCTGATGCAGCTGTGTTTGGGGCCCGGGCTCTACACGGGCTCTGGTGAAACACATTCATGTAGTGTAGCAACACGA
>PVKM010048399.1:0-11211 GCA_004027735.1 Carollia perspicillata
TAAATGGGAATGAAGAGAGTTTTGTTATTGCAGACTTTCTCAACTACTTGAGCCCCTTCTGAGTGATATGCAAAAAATCACGTAGCAATCTATTATCAAAAATTAGTTTTAATAATCTATCAGCTGACAACTCAAGTTTCAGTTGTGTTGAAAACAAAAGAACTGGAAAGCATCTGATTTTCAAAAGGACTTGTTGTCCGGTTAGACTCATTTACTTTTCAATTTCTGGGAAGCTTACCGAGAAAGTCTTTACCAAGACTTAAGAAATTAATGTTACTTGTATCTTTTATGTTTTCATGTGGAGGCACCTTATTTAACCCAATATACTCAGGAAAAAATTGGGAACATAAAAATATTAATTTTAGTATGCTTTGCTAATATAATTTTTTTAATGAAATGCTTTTTTCTTACTATAGGCCTTAGGTATAATTTGCCAAAACCTTGGAGCTGCAGATTTGACTCATTCAATCTAATGGGCATAATTTTGCCCATTATATAAAATGGGCAAAAACAGTGGATTATCAAATTAATCAGCCAGTCAGGCTTTGTTTTTCAATTTCAGCGAATGTATTGTGTTTCCCTGTGGCAAACATATCTTGTCTGAATTGCAGTTCTAAACTGAATGGCTAGGTGAGGCAGAGAGACTTGCCCTGAGTTTGCACCCGGATGATACAAGGTGCTGCCACTCAGTATTTCCTTCTGAACTTCTCTGGGCTTTGCTCTTACAGGATTCTGCCCCTGGAGTGACACATTCTCTCACGGCATTCAGGAGATGGAAGAAGCAGTGGAGTTGGCCATCATTCCTTGGTCCCATTCTTCCATATACTGTATGTAAATTGGAAAGTCTCAACATGTGCCATATTACCCTGTTTCCAATGTGAGGCTTCAAAATTAACAGAAATATGTATAAGATAGGGAAAGACATAGCCTACTATAGGTGTCCTGTTTAAAGAGATGAATTTTTTATATCCTGGGTCAATTTACTATACAAGATTCAGGATGTGTGAGAGACCCTTCCTTCCTTCCTTTCTTCCTTCCTTCCTTCCTTCCTTCCTTCCTTCCTTCCTTCCTTCCTTCCTTCCTTCCTTCCTTCCTTCTCTCTCTCTGTTTCTTTCTTTCTTTCTCTTTTTCTCTCTTTTTTTCTTTCTCACCCCTCGACATTTTTTCATTGCTTTTACAGAGAGAGAAACAGTGATGTGAGAGAAACATTGATCAGTTGCCTCTAGTATGTGCCCGGGCCCAGGATCATATGCACCTGACCTGAGATCTTACGCACCTAGACATACCTGCAACCCAGGCATGTGTCCTGACTGGGAATAGAACCTGCAAACTTTTGGCCATGGGATGACACTCCAACCAGCTGAGCCACACTAGCCAGGGCAAGAGATAGACCTTTCTTTTGTAAAGAGAAGAGGGATTGTGAAAGGGGTGGCGGGAAAGGACAACAGGCATAACGGTGTATCCCAGCAGTGCACCCTTAGATCCGTTTTAGGCAAAAATACATGTGGAAGTCAAGGACCCTCTTAAATTGGTCCCCTCAAACTACCCATGTCTGCATACCTCTTGAAACACCCGTTTAAAGACCACCGTCTCAGTTCTGATCACCACCAGCTTGCAGGTTAGAAGCTGAAGCGAACAGCGCAACAGGGAACGCAGGCAGTTTTAAGAAGCCGACAGCCATCAAGGAAATGAGGACCTGAGCCCTACAATTACAAGGAGCTGAATTCTCCCAACAACCTGAGTCAGCCTGGGAGAAGATTTATCTCCTCAGTCTCCATAAAGGAACCCCCTCAACACGCTGGTGCAGCCTCTATGAAACTGAACAGAAGACCCCATTAAGCCAGACTGTCGGCTGGACTTCTGACCTACAGAATGATGAGATAAATGAAATTACCACTTAGTTCGTGGTAATTTGCTATGGCAACACTGAAAACAAACACATCACACTACAATTATTTGACCTTATTATATTCTAAGGTATTGACCCCACCACTTTATGACCTTTGGTCAGCCCTCTCATGTTTTTACTTCCTTTCATTTTTAATTAAGACTTTGTAATCTGGCATTCTAATCATTGCCTTGTAAGTATCCTCAGCCCTCTTGTTATTTTCTTCTACTGCAGTGCTGGTCAAACCGGACTGGGCTCAGCACCAGACACACCTGGAGAGCTTGTTAAACCACAGTTTGCTGGACCCTGCCTGCAGAGTTTCTGATTCGGGAGGGCTGTGGTGAGGCCTGAGAATCTGCATTTCTTACCAGTTTTCAATGATTCTGATGCTGTTGGTCTGGAGACCACACATTGAGAACCATTGCTTGGCTCCAGTTACCGTGATTGAACCCTACCCTGTCTTCTGCACTTACAACCAAGCAGGTAGATGCTTCTCAAGAAAAATTACTGACCGGGCTGCCTGCTTCCATTTAAATGTGTGATTACAAACCCCAGATCAGCCCTCGGTAACTGCCTGGCTGTCCTTTCACATTTCCCTAGTACGTTCTCTATCTTCCTCTACATACTGTCTGTCCTCCCTTCTCACACCTCCAATATTGATTCTCTGCTCAGCAGATAACCTCACCTCCCACGCGTCAGTGAGGAACCAGAAGCCAGGGGAAGGGAACTCCCTCATCTTCCCAGTGCCGAGGCTCTCACTCTGCTGGACGCCACTCTCTCCTCCTGTTCAATGGAAGGAGGGATCTCTGCACATCTGCAGCCAGCCTCCCTCCTCTGCTATGCATCCCACTGCTCTCCAGCCTCCGAGAACTCTGCTTCTCTAATCCCCTCCTTTTCCCTGTGCGATGGGTTGTGTCAATCTGGATCATTCCTTGTGTCCCCATTTTTAGTCCTCCCTTGCCCTTAGATTCTCATCCAGCCACCATCCCATTTCTCTGCTCTCGTTCACAGCAAAAAACTATTGAAAAAGTTGTCAACTTATCATGTTTCTACCCTCTCACTTCCCGTTCACTCTTTTAAGATATATGTGGGAGATGTATTTATTTATTGAATAAATATTACATCAGGTACTTTATATTTGTTGAGCATTGTTCTGTGGTCCTGGCTCTCAGGAGTTCCTGGACAAATTCCTAAATACAGTGTTGACAACTGACAAGTGCTGCACAGAAAACAGAGGGATGTGGTGGTTTGTATGGCTCATAAGGATGTTCAAGAAATATATAGAGAGTTCTGGCCAAGAAGGAGGCGTAGGTAGATACACTTTGCCTCCTTGGACAACCAAAAGAAGGACAATAACAAATTTAAGAACAAAACCCAACCATAACTGACAGAAAATCAAACTGTATTGAAGTCTGACAACCAAGGAGTTAAAGAAGAAACATTCATCCAGACTGGTAGGAGGGGCAGAGAGGACATGGCAAGGCAGCAGCTAGAGGACCAGGCAGGAGAGGTGGCAGCTGACGGTCCCACATGTGTGTGCAGATAAACTGAAAGGAACAACTGGGGAGCGAGACAGACTGTGCAGCCCAAGGTTCCAGTGTCTGAAAAGAAAGCCTCAAAACCTCTGGCTACGGGGATTGTGGCAGCCGAAGAACCTCCCAGCCTCATAGGAGAGTTCGTTAAAGAGACCCACAGGGTCCTATAACATACACAAACCCAGAATCAGCACCAGAAGGGCCCAGTTTGCTTGTGGGTAGCAGGGGAAGTGACTGAAAGCTGCCTAAGAGCCAAGCAAGCAGCATTGTTCCCTCTCTGATCCCTCCCCCACAGACAGCGCCACAACACAGTGAAGTGGGTTGCCCTGCCCTGGCGAGTACCTAAGGCTTTGCCCCTTACAATGTAACAGGTGCACCGAGACTAAGATATATGTCCCAAATGAATGAACAGATCAAAACTCCAGAAAAACAACTAAACAACATCAAAAGTACAACTAAACTGTAGAACAACGTGTCAGATGCAGAATCCAAAACACTGGTAATCAGGATGCTCACAGAAATGGTTGAGTATGTTTGCAAAATAGAGGAAAAAGTGAAGGTCGTGCAAAGTGAAATAAAGAAAAATATATAGGGAACCAACAGTGAAGGGAAGAAAACCAGGATTCCAATAAACAATTTGGAGCAGAAGGAGGAAATAAATATTCAACCAGAACAGAATGAAGAAACAAGAATTCGAAAAAATGAGGAGAGGCTTAGGAACCTCCAGGACAACTGTAAATGTTTCAATATCCAAATTGTAGAGGTACCAGCAGTAGAAGAGGAAGAGCAAGAAATTGAAAATTTATTTGAACAAATAATAAAGGAGAACTTTCCAAACCTGGCAAAGGAAATAGACTTCCAGGAAGTCCAGGAAGCTCAGAGAGTCCCAAACAAGTTGGACCCAAGGAGGCACACACCAAGGCACATCATAATTACCTTACCCAAGATTAAAGGTAAGAAGAGAATCTTAAAAGCAGCAAGAGTAAAGGAGACAGTTACCCACAAAGGAGTTCCCATAACACTATCAGCTGATTTCCCAAAAGAAACCTTGCGGGCAAGAAGGAGCTGGAAAGAAATATTCAAAGTCATGAAAGGCAAGGACCTACATCCAAGATTACTGCATCCAGCAAAGCTCTCATTTAGAATGGAAGGGCAGATAAAGTGCTTCCCAGATAAAGTCAAGTTAAAGGAGTTCATCATCACCTACCACTTGTTATATGAAATGTTAAAGGTACTTATCTAAGAAAAAGAAGATGATCAAAAATATGAACAATAAAATGACAACAAACTCACAACTCAACAACTGAACCTAAAAACAATAACAAAAACAGACTAGGCAAACAACTAGAACAGGGGAACAGAATCATAGAAATGTAGATCACATGGAGGGTTATCAGTGGGGAGGGGGAGGGAGAGAATGGGGGAAAAGGTACAGAGAATAAGAAGCATAAGTGGTAGGTACAAAATAGACAGGGGGAGGTTAAGAATAGTATAGGATATGAAGAAGACAAAGAATGTATGACCCATGGACATGAACTAAGTGGGGGAATGCTGGTGGGAGGGGCAGTGTCGGGCAGAGGGGAATAAAGGGGAGAAAAGAAATGGGATGACTGTAATAGCATAATCAATAAAATATACTTAAAAAAGTACATAGAGCTTCCACAAAGTGCCAAGAACAGAATACACCCATGAAGAAAGCAGACAAAGGTTTCTGTCCCCATGGAATTTACATTTTAGTGACAGAATATAGAAAGTAAGTCAAAACAACAAAAATAAAAAATATATACTACATAGCAATACAAGAAACCGAAAGAAAAAACAAAAAGCCAAAAACCTGTGAGAGCTAGGGAGTGTATGTGGGGGGGGATTGCAATTTTAAATAAGTTGGTCAAAAAGGCCCACGGAGAAGGGGCATTTGAGTCAAGACCAGAGGGAAGAGGAGAGGGACATTCCAGGCAGTGAAACAGCAGGGGTGAAGACCCGAAGGCAAGTGCATACCTGGCTGGTTGGAATAACCTCAAGAAATTGCAAGAAATCACAAGAAAGTCAGTCTTCCTGGAGCTAGGTAAGCAAAGGGGTTGTGCAAGGGTAGGCTATGAGCCCAGGGTCATCAAGGTGCCAGATTATGTAGGGCAGAGGTTAACCACTTTCTCTGAAAAGTGCCAGACAGTAAATATTTTAAGCTTTGCAAGCTATGTATGGTCTCCATTGAGTATTCTTTCTTTTATTTTTTATTTCTAAACAACCCTTAAGAGTAAAACTTTTCTTTTTGACAGTATAAGGATTTGCCCACTGGCCTTTGTTTGCTACTGCTGGGATCTTGAGGCTATGGTAAAGATGTTGGTTTCATACAGATGACATATCATAGAATTATACCCCTGGAACCTATATAATTTGATTAATGAATGTCACCCCAATAAATTCAATTAATATTATAAAAAATAGATCTTGGTTTTACTCTGAGTCAGAGGAGAGGCACTGAAGTGTTTTGAACGGAGGAGCAATGTGACCGTGCCTGTTCTAGAAGAACCTTCCCAGCAGCTGAATGGTGAGGAGGCCGAGGGGCAGGGTGTGTGCAGGAGGAAGCAGTGACACCAGAGTTTGGGCTAGATATTGTGGCGAAATAAACTACCCTATAACTTAGAGGTTTAAACAACAAGCTTTTTTTCATTGCTTTTAGAGAGAGAGGGAGAGAGAGAAACATCGATGTGAGAGAAACCTCAATTGGTTGCCTCCCAATGGGACTGGAAATCATGTGTCTGGACTGGGGGTCGTATGCACCTGCACTCAAACAGGGGATCAAACCCGCAGCCCAGGCCAGTGCCCCGACTGGGAATCAGCAGCAACCCTTCAGTTATGGGACGATGCTTCAACCAACTGAGCCACTCTGGGCAGGGCAAACGACAAGCTTTTATTATTGCTCGTTGTTCTGAGGACCAGGAGGAGTTTGTACCGAGTACAGTAGGGCTATCAATTTCTGCTTGGCCTGGAATGTCCACTGTGTGTTCACAGGCAGCTGGGGGCTGGCTGTACTGGTGACGCTGGGGTCATATTCTCACAGCTCGGGTCTTGCTGTTGGCTGAATTCCTCAGTTCACCTCCAGGTGGTCTCTAGCCTCTCCTTCTTCGTGTGACCTCTCTAACAGTCTAGCCAGACTTCTTACACGGCAGCCTGGGGCTTCCAAAAGTGCACAAGTGGAAGCTACCAGGACTTCCTAAGGCTTAGGCTTGTCACTAGAAGCATCGGTTCTGCCACATTCTCTTATTTACAGCAGGGTACAAGGCCAGCCCAGATTCAAGGAAAAGCGCGCTCAACCCCATGAATACAGAAGCTATAGTTCACTGGAGACACCCAAGTGACTGCCCAGCACTAGTGCATTGAAAGCTATTTCAATAATCGAAGCAAGATGTGATGGTGGTTTGGACCAAGGTGCTAGCAATGGAGATTGTGAGAACTCACCAGTTTATGGACATGTTTGGCAGGTAAAGTTGGGAGGACTTGCTGAGGGCATTGCATGTGTGAGACAGAGAAGAGCCAAACGTAGTTCTGAGGTTTTCACTCTGAGTACTTGGGAGAATGATGTTCACTGAGAAGCTGAGGACTGAGGAAGGGGCAGGTTTAGGGGGATCACCAGGAGTTCTGATCTGAAATTTTAAGTTTGGGTTTTGTACGGGACATACAAGGGCAGATATCAAGGGGCAGCTGAAAGTGCAGGTTTGGAGGAGTCCCGTGTGGACGTGTCATTTGCAGGTGGTTGGCCTGTATATGAAATGGAAAGCTGTGACATCGCCGGGGCAACCTGAAAACAAGAAAGGGAAATTACCAGGGGCCAGAAACCAAAAAGGAGCCCACAGCTAGGATGGTGAGCAGAATCTCATGCTGAAGCAGCATAGGTCCTAGGCACTGAGGATGGGATTTTAATGCTGATATGGCAACAGCAGAGGAAGCTTTGGCCTTGATAAGACCTGGAGCTGGACTGAAGGTCCCACCATAAATGATGAAAGTCTATTGAATGTCCAGCTGAGTGAACGGAAATTGGTACTCCATAGACAAATTCCAGAAGAGTGTGGAGAAGGAGATGCTCCTGAAACCTTTCAGAGAGAAAGAACAGTTTTCTACAAAGGCTCAAATATCAGAGAATGCATCTGAATTCTCAGCTTTCTAATTTCTATTGTCTCATGAACAGGCAATAGAAATATGCCTTGAAAATACTGAGGAAAAAATAACTTCCAACTCAGAAGAATTCTAACACTACCAAGCTATCAAGTGAGGGTAGAAAACTATTTTCAGACATGCAAAGTCTCAAAAAATGTTATCTCCAATGCACTTTTGGGACACAATGGGAGAATTGGCTCCACTAAAACAAGGGCTAAACCAAGAGGAAGGAAGAATGGGGACCAGGGGATCAGGTCCTCTTTGCAAGAGGGAGGAAATCCCCAAACGACAGTGAATGGAGGACCCAAGATGATGAGGACGCCGCAGGCAACCAGTTTGTACTGGAGCAGGGCAGGCAGCTCTGGGGAGAGATTCCAGTAGATGGCAGAGATGGGGTGCCTAATGGGACTAATATGCGAGAGAGGAGGTTTGCACAGCTGACGGGAAGTCTGAAGATGCACTAAAATAAGAACACGGAAACCTGAGCAAATAAAAATTGAGACTTCTTGCCAAAGGGAAAACAAAACAAAAAATAAAAGTTGTCAATTGATGGTACTATGTGTCATGATTTCAGAGATGTGAAAGAGTGTTGGAATCAAAATCCAATAGTTCATTTAATAAGGGCCTGTGAATGGTAAGACCTTCTTATTTATTGAGATATATTCCCTATCCACTCACAAACAAGTTAAGCAAATTCAACCATGCATTATTTAATTTTATAAAACAAACACAAAGAGGCCCTGGCTGATGTTGCTCAGTGTATTGGGCTCGGCCTGCGGACCATGGGGTCGCCGGTTTGGTTCCCCGTCAGGTCACATGCCTGGGTTGCAGGCCGGGTCCCCAGTGGGGGTTGCATGAGGGACAACCACACATTGATCTTTCTCTCCCTCTCTTTCTCCTTCCCTTCCCCCCCTCTCTAAGGATGAATAAATAAAATCTTAAACACACACACACACACACACACACACAAAGGTATGAGGGCAATAAATTAACAATCTTTTATTTGATCTCTGTTTCTTGAACCCAGCTATCTTAAAACTGTTTTCTTTTACAATTCCAGTAAATGCCCATAGCAAGGCTTTATCTTATCCCAGATAACAACATGAGGTAGTTTCACAATTTTTAAAGAAGCAACAAAGCTTTTACTACTAAACCTCATTAAATGTGTGAACAGTATCATTATAAACCTGGCTATTTTTAAGCTAATTAAATCTATATAAAAAGAAACACTATTTCAATAACACAGATGTCAAAAAATAAAAGAATAAATGTTCAAGTTACACATATAAAATAAAAGCACATAGGCACATATACTGTGTTCCTTTCAGTTCCGTCTCAGACCTAAATTCTATGGGCACTAACTGCCTGGTTACACAATGCATGAGGAGACTATCCCTGGCTTCCCTGGGTGTGGGAGGAGCTGCTGGACTTGGCCTTAGAACTGGCAGTGGCCATGGAAGTAGAGACAGCCCTGGCTGAAGTTCTGCTCAGGCTCTCTCTTCTTTATCTTGCAAAGCCTCCGCATACTGAGATGGGAAAGAGCTTGAATCAGTCCCACGGACCTTGGTCAAAAACTCCAGGTCTTGCATCTTGGTGGTTTCAGCATGGACTCTCGGGCCCCACGGGAATTCAAACTGTGCAAGACCCCTACTGGCACTGCTGGTACTCCAGGTATTTTTCTTTCATGAAATCTTTGGTGGTGAGTTCCCTGGGCTTTCCAAGGACGAAGTGCTTCCTCCCACTTTGTATCCCCATCCATTCAGAACTTCCCAGACTTCCTCTTTGGTGGCACGTTTTTCCTTCATGAAGATCACACCCAGGATAAGTATCAGGATGCCGGTCTAGCGCACGTGCTTTTCACCACTCGGCATCCCCCCATAGTGAGGTCCATGTAGAGGGGGAGGCCACAGCAGTGGTTGGTGGGAGCCACTTCCTTCACATCAAGGCCAAATAGCATCTCCATATGCTCAGAGGCTCTCAGAAGATCTCAATAAAGAAGTCTTTGTACATGAAAAAAATTTACTTGAGAGGGAGAGGAAGAGTGGGAGTGGGGGGGAGAGAGGGAAAGAGGGAGACATTGATTTGTTGTTCCACTTAGCTGCGCATTCGCTGGCTGCTTCCTGCATCTGCCCTGCCCAGAGATCAAATCCACAACTTTGGTGTAGCAGGACGACACTCCAACCAACTGAGCTACCTGGCCAGGGCCAGTTTTTGTACTTTTTTTATGACAACCTTCAACATATTCACCTTGGTTATTGGCTCTTTTATATGATAATTGAGCAACATGAAATTCACCAACACATTTATCTACAGCATCTATGGGCACATTCTTGGGGGCTGGCCCAGCATGTGAGGTGCTATCCTCCTCCTCCTGGCTGCTGGAGCCCTCATCCAATCTGCATGATGACGTGGCCGTGCTGGCAATGGAAGATGAGCAGAAACTCTGAGGGCTCTCGGGAATACTGGGTGTACCAGCCTCAGGAGCCTCCTTCACACTGCCAGGCCTCGGAGGGCGAGAGCAGAGATAGGTCTCCTCCAGAGCCTCGGAGACCTGTGCACCCTCCAGGCCCTGGGCCTCACTGTGGGTCTGAAAGGGTTGAGCAGGTGGGCACTGTGGGTTCTTTTGAAGAAAAGGCATGATGGATTCTCGTGGGTGAGTAATCAGGAGTGTGAACAGGAAGGTGGTCACTGGGGAATCACCCCTGACAGCAGGCAGCACAAAGGGCTCTTCCCTCACTCAGCTGACTGGACTCAGAAGGGCTCAGATCAAAACCCTCTCAGCCCCCACGGGCTGCAGGAGGGACTTCTTACTTACTACTGCCGAAATTTCCCCTCCCCCAACATTCTTAAATAGTGATTTGCTGGCATGTAAATTTCTTTCATTCCTAAGGCTTTTTTTTTCAATTCTGGGGGAATAAAAAGAAAACCTCAGCAATTTCTACCATTACTTTCAATTCTCTTTCTCTGGAACTCCTATTATATAAACATTTAAACCTTTAAATCTGTTCTCCATGATTTTAACTGCTGTGAATTTTTGTTCACCTCAAGCTATATTGAGTGAATTCCTCTGTTTCCTTACACAATTCTTTACTGTACTCTTAGAAAAAAGAAGACATTTTTCTCACTTTCAAGAGAGTACATTTGTACATCTATTTTTTATTTTATTTTGTGTTTTAGAGAGAGGGAAAGGGAGGAGAAAGAAAGTGAGAGAAGCATCAGTGTGAGAGAGGAACACCAATCGGCTGCCTCTCACACGCACCCTGACGGGGAACTGAACCCACGACGTAAGCACGTGCCCCACCCGGGAATTGAATCTGTGACTTTTCGCTTTGCGGGACCACACCCAAGCACCTGAGCCACACCAGTCAGGGCTGATTTACTCGTGGAGCTATTCAATCTAGAGTTCCTCCCGTTGTGGCCTTTCAGATTTCAGTTAGGATTTCTAATTGGTTACTCTCCACATTATTTCACTTCAGCTTATTTGGGCTTTAAAAATTTCCTTTTGAAATGGATGGTGTGCATTCATTGATCTCTGAACATTTTCAACCTTCTATTTTAAAGTCTTTTTATTTTCATTTTTTCACTTTGTAAATTGATGTTTGAATACAGTTGTCTCCATTTCCCCCCCACCGC
>PVKM010048400.1:0-11206 GCA_004027735.1 Carollia perspicillata
TCCCCTGCTGGGAACTGGCCTGCAACCCAGGCATGTGCCATGACTGGGAATCGAACCGCGGTTGTTTGGTTCGCAGGCCCATACTCAATCTACTGAGAGAAAAGACCTTTTTATATATGTCAAAAAAACACTCCAGAGTATTAATAAACATTTGGTAATAAAAGTAAGAGAGTCCCATAGATGTGACCACCAAATATAATACCACTTGGTCTTAGGAAAGGAAATAAAACCTACGGAGAGTTTTATGTATTGCTACACAGGATACAAAGTAATATGTAGAATCTAAATTCAACTCCATCACCTAGTAGTTGAATGATTTTTATACAAATTAGCTAATTTGTATCAACTGTGATTGTCTACTCTATGAAAGGAGTTAGTGATCATATCTATCTCTTAGAGGTATAGGTATTGAATGAGATGAAGGGTAAAAAAATGTTTTGTAAACTATATTACTAGACAAACATTTGCTGTGGTGGTGATGGTGATTTATGCCTTGCTTAGATTTTGGTGACCAATTTATATGTTGTATAGATGATGTTCCACTTCTCTGTTGCTATACAACAAGCCACCCGCAAACTTAGTGGTTTAAAACAAAACCAAGAACAACAACATTTTTTGTCATGAATCTATGATTTGGGTAGAGCTTGGTGAGAACATCTCATCTCTGCTAGTTGGTAACAGCTTGGGGAGGGTTGAAGGCTGAAGACTGGAATCATCTGAAGGCTCGCCCATGTTGTGTGGCAGCTGATGCTGGTCAGGTCCTTAGATGGGACTGTCAACTGGTACAAATACTTCATATGGTGATTATGTTCCAAATATATACACTGAGAGAGGGAGAGAAGGGGGCATGATGTAGTGAGCACACCAGGCAGAAACTGTATTTACTTCTTATGATACAACCTCACAACTCATGTAGCATAATTGCTACTGCATTATGTTCAACAAAAGGGAGATACTAAGGCTCACTCATAGTCCAAGGGAGAACTAGCTTTCACATTTTATGGGAGGAACATTAAACAATATGTACGGCACCTCAGATATTACCATTACTACCACTATTAACTGGTATTTTTTAGCAGTTAGTATATGGCATACATAATACTGCTTTATATAATTTACTCCTCATCAAATATCTATGAGGTAAACACCACTGTAACCATTTTAAGGTTATAAAAGTGACGTTCAGATACTAAATAGTTTGTCCAAAGTTACAAAGGGGAGGATCTAAGACTGAAAGTCATGTCATCAACCAATACAATATGCATTCTTTCTCTTTATCATTATGCTTGTGTGATGATAAGAACTTATTTTTTATGGAACAGGGTCTGAGTGCTACATGATGCATCAGAGGAACATGTTTGACACATCTAGATAAATGCTGTATTAAAATGATAAAAAGCAAGTAGTTCTCTCTGAATTGAGTGCCTAACTTATCTATAGATAACAGTTTCAAACTATTTTTGTCAGTATGCTTTTAATAATCAGCTCTCATATACATATGTTGAACTATAATGTTATAGACCCGGAAACTTAGATAATCATTTTTATAAAACAATAATCTGCTCTCAAGGATTTATAAGATACCTAGTGTCAGAGTAGATAACCTATGACTAGGTGTCCAACACTGTCACCAATCAGGAAGCCCTGGGAGCAGCTTCCTGGCCATTTAATGAGTTCTGTGCTTCAGCAACCACAGCAAGAAGAGCCATCTTTCACAAGATGATGGCCAGATTCATTGACTGCAATGACTGTGATGTTTTATTTTATAACCAATGATAAGGAATGCTTTGTGATTACAGTAGTCATTGCCAGTGCCATTCAAATTACAGACTCTGCCCAGTTTTGTTTATAGTGCTAATAGGTTGCACACTTACTTGTTGGTTTTGGAATGTCCCAGCATGCTGCCTCTGCATGAATCGCCTTGATTGATAGTAGGGATGTCATTAATTTAACTAAATAAGTGCAAGGCCTTCTGCTTTTCTTGGCTCTATCAACATAGCCTCGTAGAGGTGGTAATTATATGTGGGAGGCAAAGAGCTGTATATGGTCATCCTCTAATGTGGAATGAATTTTGAAGGAGAAAGAGAAGTACAAAGGAGAGAGATGAATTTGTAAGGATGTTGTCTATAATACATATTGCCAAATGAAATTAGGAAAATGAGATTAGTAGCATCATTAGTGAGCCATGCCTCTTGGGACATTCAGATTAAAAATCCAGAAAAGGAAAAAAAGATGGTTGTACACATACAGTTATGTATGCATCTATATTCCCATCCTTGATTTGCTCAGCTAGATTTAACTATATTGTTGCTGCAAGGAATGTTACCTTTTTAAAAATTCATATACTAAAAAATAAAATATTTAAGCTACAATGCAGATTTCAATATTTTAGTTTTATTTTTGTTTATGATGAAGTTCAAGTGAAACAAAGTAAAACTGTTTTATATATGAGCTAAATATTTTTAGTCCAAATATTAAACACTATTTCTATAAGACTATGCTTTGTCTTAATACAAGGTTTGTCCCAATTTGGACCAAAAAAAATTATAGAACAAAATCTTTGAGGAGCCAAAAATCAATACATACAGACTGAATTTAAGATGCTTTGGTTTTCTGTCACTTCTTTCTCAAACCTTTGTTGTAAAAGGAAAGTTAACTTCTGGCCAAGATGGGTAGACACAGTGCCCCTTGAACAACCAAAAGAAGGACAACAATTTAAAAACAAAAACAACCAGAACTGACAGAAAATCAAGCTGTATGGAAGTCTGACAACCAAGGAGTTAAAGAAGACACATTCATCCAGACTAGTAGGAGGGGCAGAGTTGGGCAGCTGGGCTGTAGAGGGCTTGTGGCAAAGCCACAGCTGGCAGACCCAGCAAGGCACAGCATTGTGGAAGGGGGTACAGCACTTGAGGCAGCTGGCAGACTGGGCAGTCCCAGATTCACACACAGATAAACCAGGTGAAACTGTGTAGCAGGACAGACCACACAACCTAGGGTCCCAGAGCAGGGAAATAAAGCCTCAAACCTCTGATTGAAAACACCTGTGGGGGTTGAGGTGCTGAGAGAAACTCCCAGCCACACAGGAGAATTCTTTGGAGAGACCCACAGGGTCCTAGAAGGTACACAAGCCAACCCACTCTGGAATCAACACCAGAAGGGCCCAATTTGCTTGTGGGAATCACGGAAGTGACTAAAATGTGGCAGAGAGCAGAGCAAGAACCATTGTCCCCTCTCAGACCCCTTCCCCACATACAGTGTCACAAGCCAGTGACACAGGTTACCCAACCTGGGTGAATACCTAAGTCTCCACCCCTTGCTACATAACATGTGCATCAAGACAAAAAAAAAATGGCCCAAATGAAAGAACAGATCAAAGCTCCAGAAAAAATACAACTAAGCGATGAAGAGGTAGCCAACCTATCTGACTCACGGTTTAAAACACTAGTAATCCGGGTGCTCACAGAATTGGTTGAATTTGGCCACAAACTAGATGAAAAAATGAAGGCTATGTCAAGTGAAATAAAGGAAAATGTACAGGGAAGCAAAAATGATGGGAAGGAAACTGGGACTCTAAGGAAATAGACTTCCAAGAAGTCTAGGAAGCTCAGAGAGTCCCAAAGAAGTCCCAGAGGACCCAAGAAGGAACACACCAAGGCACATCATAATTACATTACCCAAAATAAAAATTAAGCAAAGAGTCCTAATCGGCAAGAGAAAAGGAGGCGGTAACCTACAAAGGAGTGCCCATAACACTATCAGCTGATTTCTCAAAAGAGACCTTACTGGCAAGAAGGGGATGGAAAGAAGTATTCCAAGTCATAAAAGGCAAGGATCTACATCCAAGACTGCTCTATCCAGCAAAGCTTTCATTTAGAATGGGAGAGCAGATAAAGTGCTTCTCAGATAAAGTCAAGTTCAAGGAGTTCATCATCACCAAGCCCTTATTATATGAAATGTTAAAGGGATTTACCTAATAAAAGAAGATAAAAATATGTACAGTAAAATGACATCAAATTCACAATTATTAACAACCACACCTAAAACAAAAACAAACTAAGCAAACAACCAAAACAGGAACAGAACCACAGAAATGGAGATCACGTTAAGGGTTATCAACAAGGGAGTGGGAAGGGGAGAGAGGGGGAGAAGTTTCAGAGAATAAGTAGCCTAGATGGTAGGTAGAAAATAGGCAGGGGTGAAGGTAAGAATATTATGGGAAATATAGAAGCCAAAGAACTTATGACACATGGACATGAACTAAAGTGGGGGAATGTGGGTGGGAGGGGATGTGAAGGATGGAGGGGAGTGAAGGGAGGGAAATGGGACAACTATAATAGCATATTCAATAAAATATATAGTTTTAAAATGATCCAGAAAACAGAAAAAAAAGAAAAAGAAAAGTTAAAAATATGTAAACTAAAAGGATAATTCCATTGTAGGCCAATGTAGCTTGCTGTTCTTTACTTGCCCATTAAGTATAAAACACTGTGTATTCTCTCAAGTGAAATCTGAAGCAAGCAGTTATCCATGAGAATGACACATGTTTTTACTCCACAAAGGCAGATATTTGATGAATATATGGGCATTTCATGAACACATAATTATTTTACAAACATTTGTTTTGTGATGTTTTCAACAAAAATACTGGAGAAATACATTTGGTGGTTCATCACTTTAAATATATTATTTTATGCCAAGATTAAAAAGACAAGAATTGATGCTGTACCTATCTGCCAAGCCAAACTGTTTATGTTAAGAAGACTCCTCTTTTGATCTTTCAGGAGCTCCATTTAATTTTTCACTGCACCCATATAACTCTAGATGTTTAAGCACCTAGGTGCAGAAATCAGGGAGTATGAATCCAAATTACAGGTTTAATATCTTACATTTTGTCAAGGTTTATGAGTATAGCAAATGAAAAAAAGGCCACAGATGATATGTTTACTAGTATATATACTCTCTACATAAAATCAGCCAAGGTATGTATCATCATTGAATGTTTCATTTTGCAAAGTGGCTGTGCTCAAAAACCTGAATTATTTTGATTGATTCAGAACTGTCTGAAGATTTCATGACAAAATGGGGACAACTGTAATTGACAAAACAATAAAAAATTAATAAAAACGTTTTACTTCTCTCAAGTATGACTATTTCCATACAAATTTTTTATTAATTCCTATATCTATATATACTCTAGCTAGAAGAGAAGACATGCTTTTATGTGCCAGGGTAATGGATTTGGATGCACATTTGGGACAGTAGGTAGATATATGGAATGTTCTGTTATATGTTCACAGTCTAAATCTAAGCATTTCATTGAATGCCCGTGCCTGCCACCCAAAAGTTTTTAAGTAATTATTATGTAATGTTTGACTAAGAATAATATACCATCTGAATAAGTGGACCTCAAATGTGTGCTTTGTCCCTTAGCTCTTTTGTAAATGGAAGAATAATGCATTCAGCTCACAAATATTCTTTAAGGGCTACCATGTGCCACTTTTATACAGTTCATCACATTGAATTACAATTATTGTTTATAAATAGTTTCCATGACTAGAATATGTTCTTTAGGAGAAAAGAGATTGTGCCTTAATTGTCTCTATACTCGCCTTATTCAGCACAGTGAATGACACATAAGTGCTAAATAAATGAATGGTGAATATATGAGTAAGTATGTGAATAAAGGCGTAGCATGTGAGAAAAAGATCTAGTCAGCAATGTATCAATGGGCATAGATAGGGAAGTTGAGGAAGGAACTATTATTTCCATCTTTGTCAATGAAGTGTGATGAAGATCAGAGAAAACACTGGGAATGAGGTGACATTTGAGCTAGATTTTAAAGGGTAAGTAGAAGGCCATTAGATTTGGTTACAGTCCTTGGTTACTTTACAAAACAGGTTCAGTGAAATGTTAGGGGCAAACAGCAGATTGCAAAAGGCTGAAGACTGAAGTGTGTATGAAAAAACAGAGATATAATCTCTCCTCTTAAGTAATTTTGGGAGTCCTTTATGCATGTTCTTTGATGGCCATTCCCCTTCTTTCCTCCATTATCTCCCCCCGGTCTGGTCACTGTCAGTTTGTACTTTATTTCAATGTCTCTAGTTATGTTTTGCTCACTTGTTTATTTTGTTGATTAGGTTCCACTTATAGGTGAGATAATATGCTATGTCTTTCATAGCCTGGCTTATTTCACTTAGTATAGTGCTCTCCAGTTCCATCCATGCTGTTGCAAAGGGTAGGAGCTCCTTCTTTCTCTCTGCTGTGTAGTATTCCATTGTGTAAATGGACCATAGTCTTTTGATCCACTCATTTACTGATGGGCACTTAGGTTGCTCCCAGCAGTTGGCTGTTGTAAATTATGCTGCTGTGAACATTGGGGTGCATAGATTCTTTTGGATTGATGTTTAAAGGACTCGTGGACAAAGCCAAAGGTGGGTAAAATTGAAGGTGGGAGGTAGGGGTGGTTGGGATGGGAGAGAGTGGTAGGGGGAAAATGAAGACAACTGTACTTGAACAACTTTAAAAAAACCTAAATCATTAGAGTTTTTTACCTGACTCAGTGGAAGTCATTTTGATTCAATGTTATGTTCATAATATTATCAACTATGTCTGAGGGATAATGATGTCTTATAGTTATAGAAGTTACAGAAGTTAACAAGACTACAGAAATAAATAAATACATACATACATAATTTTAGGAATATTAAGTATCTAAAGGATCCTGACCTAGATTTAAATCCTGGCTTTGCTCTTTGGAAGCTTGTGAATGTGAGGAAGCTACTGAATCTTTTTGGTGCTCCAGCTTTTTTGTCTTCTAAAATGAGGATAATGCCAGTAACTATTTTTCATGAGTATTGAATGAGAAAATCTACCTATATAGGCCAGTGCAGCATTTAGTGTAAGTGCCCAATAATGCAAAGCAAAGGATGGAAAGGACAGTAGCAGGAGGGGAGAGCAGGGTAGAATAAGGAAATGCCCCTTTAAACAAAAGTTTTGAGATCTCAGATGAAGGAAGACAATTTTCCCATACTAAAATCCCATATATAAGATCCCATGGCATTTTCTCAATCAGTAGATTTGGCAGCCAAGCAAATGATTGTGACTTTAATGCCCCTGCTGTTCTTGCCTGCATATCATTTCCCAGTGCCTTTATACTGCTTAACTATCCTTCCTGTAAATCTTTATACTCCTAGAGCTACTCACATCTGTTTAGCCTGTTTCTAAAATACATCTATGATATGTCCTTAAGATCATGCTATAAGTATTACAAGATGAAACAATTGTACTACTGTAACTTTTTAAAGGTAAAGTATTTCAATTTTAGGAAGATCCTTGTTTATTTCAGCATTTATTTTTATATAGATAACATTTTATATCTCTACATGGCACAAGTGAGTTTTTTCTCATGTCATGCATTTCTGATTGTTTTCATAGCATAGTAAGCATTTTAAAATTTAGTTTATGTTTACTTAGTATAATTTATAGTTTAAAATATATGTTTTGATTTAAACCAATGGAAATTTAAGTGAACACTATCCTGATACATCATATCGACATACTCTGTTAGTGAGGGTGTGGCTCAAACAGAAACTCTTTTGTATCAGTACTGAGAATGGAGAATGTGGCTCTATATGCCAAAATTGTATATAAAAATCCCATTTCTCATAAGTACAAGTTTTTATTAAGTTTATTGGGGTAACATTGGGTAATAAAATTATATGTTTCAGGTATACAATTCTATAATCTATCATCTGTGTATTGTATTGCATGTTCACCACCCTGGGAGGGTTCTCACAGAGGCAAAATGGTGTAGGTCATTTTCCTGTTGATAATTTATATCTTTCCACACTGGATTTATCATGGCACAATAAGCTTAAACAGTGACTGATTAATGGGGAGGGTTTTAGGTTTGACTTTACTCATTAATTATTTGAACCTCTTTGATGGCTTTGCCAAAAATCTGATGTAGGCCTGCAAAAAGGCTATTTGTTGAAAAGAGGTATCTTGGTGGTCCTGTAAAAGTCAGGTTTTCCCAATGCATTAGCCTTAGAAAGCAAATCAATGGTCTATATTATGTTAGGGGGAAATGCTGATTCTAAATTTCAATATCTTTGTATCAATATGATTGAGATGGTTTATGTACAATGAGACAGAACTATTTAAAATGTGCACTTTGATGAATTTTGACATGTTTACATCTGTAAAACTATCAATGATCAAGATACAGGGTATTTCTAGCACCCCAGAAGTTTCCTCATGCTACTTTACATTCTACCCCTTCCTCTGTCACTGGCCCCAGGCAACCACTGGTCTACTTTCTATCATTGTAGATTAGTTTGCATCTTCTACAGTTTTATGTTAATGGGATCATACAGTATGTTTTATTTTGTGTCTGACTTCTATTTATTCAGTTCAGTTACGTTGAGACTTATGCATGCTATTTTATGTTTCAGATATGCATTATTTTTATTGATGAGTAAATACGACCATTGTTTATTCACTTATTTTTTACTTTAAATTTTTTATTTTAATTGTTGTTTGAGTACAGTTTTCTGCCCTTTACCCCATCCCAGCCCAGCCCCCCAGCCCTCCCCACCTCCCACCCATCTTCACACTCCCTTGTTATTGTCCATGTGTCCTTTATACTAGTTCCTTCAAACCCCTCCCCCATTCCCCTGAAATTCTCTTATTAAAAGGTATTTGGTTTGTTTCCAGTTTTAGGCACTATGAATAACATTTCTACATACATTCAAGTACAAGCTTTTTTTGTGGATGTATGTTTTTATTTCTCTGAGATAAATATCATTACTGGAATATCTAGTTTATGTGATAGGTGTATGTTCAATTTTTTAAGCAATTAACATCTAGTTTTGTGAAGTGGTTATACTGTTTTACATTCCCAGTTGGAGTTCACAATAGTTCCATTTAGTCCATATCCTTGCCAATTTGGATGTGGTGTTTTCATTTTTTGAAGTTTGTCTTCTGAAGGGTCTATAATGGTATATCATTATCATTTCAGTGTGCATTTCCCTCATGGTTAACATCTTCATGTGTGCTTACTAATTTACATATTTTTTGTAAAGTGTTTGTTTAGATGGCTTAGTGGAAGATGATAGTGAGGTATGTGGGAGTGGATCCCGCTTTCTCCTACGCACAGGTGGAACACCTAACTGATCTTCTGAGGAACAGATTGAACAGCCAATGGAATCTCAGCTTATATGAAGTTTGGAGACCAAAGTTGTAGAGGACATTGTAAAACAGACAGTAAGGAGATTGTGTTGGGACGGAAAAGTCTCTGGGACCAGCACGAGGACCAAGGCTGCTGCAGCCCCTGGTTTCAAAGGTGCCTAGGATGATAAAACAAATGTGGCAAATGTTGCCAGTGTGTAACTGGCGGTGATGGGTACACTGGAAACTTTTGTCCTAGTCTTGAAAATTTTCTGTAAGTTTGAGGTTTTATCAACAATTTTTAAAAAGTTGCCAAAGTGTCTAAATATATATTCTCCCTGGCTCATTCTCCTGCTCCTACTTCCCCTTGAACTCAACCCAAGGTTCCTAATAAAAAGACTGATTATTGTAATGTCCTTTTCCCAGCCTCACTATCAGTTAAGAAAACATTGAAGCTTTTCAAATTAATTTTCTTCCAGCCTGGAACTCTTTACCTGGGAAAGTTTTATAGTCTTTTATAGAGTTTCAAGAGTAAATCTAAAACAACCATGAAAGTACCCTTACATTGCAAAGAAAACCTCATGTAAACTTTTCATGTGCTTTCAAATTTTATTTCCTCAATAAATCAAGTAAGGGCTGTGAAGTTTCAAAAACATGTCAAGGCAAAAAACGTTGATTTGATTTCACTTCTCAGTGTAAAATGGGATCATCCTTGTCTATGAAGGCCAAATTCCAGACATGAAGCCCTTTGGAATATTTCCAGAAAGGCAGTATTATGTACTTGGTTATAAGAAAAAGAATGGACTTTACTTAATTCTCTTTGCCAGTTTCTGTGAACAAGTCCCTTGACTGAGTCATTTTCATCTGGGGTGATAGTAAGACTTGTCCTTTGTCTATTCAGAAAGAGTTTGTAAGGAAAAAAGCTATAAAAATGTTTGGGTATTTACTTTCAGAAACACGTAATATAATTTTGAAAACATCAGAGGTGTTAGAAGTCTCAGTGGGAAGTCCATTCAAGAAAGGTTGATACAAAATGTATCCAAAGCTTTTAGCACAATGCCGTGACTTCTTGATAAGGACATTTCTTGGATTTCTATTAGGAACTTTGCAAGTCTAATTATTGTATTAGAATTTTGCTAGAGAACAGAGGAATTCCCGGCCTTATATATTGGGAAAAGGTACTAACTACCTTTGATAAATCCTTGAATTCACCTGGCCACATAAACATAGCATAAAGTAAAGCTTACTAAGTATACTAAATCTTTATCAAAAAGCCATATGAATTAGAATTGTAAAAGCATAAGGTAGGTGGGATTTCTTTCTAAGGCGTGTGGTCATCATGTGATATTGATGATAGGAAACACAACTTGAAATTTGGTTTTGAGCTCTGAGCCCTTAACACTTTGCTTTTATTATATCTTATTTATGGGGGAAATGGCACCTCAACCTCATAGCATTCTCAGTGAACATAGTATACATTCCATTTTAATAGCTTTCTATAGCCTCCATTTTTTATTAATGTACCCTGAATATTCTGTGCATTTTATTGTGAATAACCAATAAAGGATGGCTGTAAAAACAGTCATAACACTATACTATTTTCTTCCATACTTTTATCTCCCACTGTAAACTTTGATGCTGCTCAGAAATGCAATTAAAGTAAAATAAACTCACAAAGAAAACATTTAAGGCTATGACAATAGTTCATTCAGCTCTCCATGGCTTTTTCTCACTGACATATTCATACTAGCACAATGTTTGCTTGGCTTATTTCTCTATGTAATCCTCCTTATTTGTAATCATCTAATATCAATGATTAAAATTTGCATACAGAAGTTAAAGACAGACACTTCATAGGCATCTTAATCTTGGGAGCCTCATGAATATTAGTTACTTATAGTGAGTCATTAGTTCTGTCTTTTTTATACTTTTATGTTCTCTATCTGACCTGTCCACACATACTACCTCTCTCAAACCTACAGCATAGTACTATGACCTTAGGTTTAGCATATGTTTAGGAGAAATATATATATAT
>PVKM010048401.1:0-11213 GCA_004027735.1 Carollia perspicillata
TAAGCTTTCCTTAAAGAATAATTTCATGACCTCAGGAGAACATCACATTTATGCATTTTTATCACGTTTGGTGCTAGACAAACTGAAATAGTTCAAAGATTTTTTTAAGTCATCTAAAATAAAACTCATTAAGAAGCACTCACAATACATATAGTATGTTGCATTCTGTGAAAAGATGTTTGTGTGCTTTGACTTTAAATGTATCTATAGTTGAGCTTCATTGTTAGGGTCATATTTTTAGATCTGAAATAAATAGAAAGCCAAAGGTAGTTTTGGAGCCTTTTCTCTTACATAACATTTTTAAGATGCTGGTATTTATAGTAAATGATAAGAATAGTTAGTTTATTTTAACTGTTTTAAGTGAAAGCACTCTGCTAAGTGCTTTCCCTTCGCTGTGCAATTTAATCCTCACATTCCTCCTGTGAGGTGGAACTGTCTCCTGTGCAGGAGGGTGAGACACAGGAAATCTTGCCTGGAGAAGCTACAGAGCTGAACCAAACTGAATTTGTTGGGATCTAAATTTCCTGTTTTTAAACATTGCATTAGTTTTTAATGTTAGTGTATGTAAAGATGTAAGAAAATGTGAAGTGCATTGCTTAAAATGGTAAATTTAGTTTTAATAAAATGCTAATCTATGGAACACCATTTATAAAGAGAAATATTTAGGAGCTGGAAAACACTTAGTAGTTCCCTAAGGTCATTTTTATGATATAATTTATAAAAGGGGAACACAGAAGTCATAGAAGTAAAATTAAACAAATATACAGAACACCCATTTTTAAATCAAATCTGCTTATATCAAAATGCTTCTCATGGTAAAAACAAGAGATGATACAATTTTGAGACTATGTCACTGTCTGAGTAATTCTGGATGAGCAGGCACTACAAAGATGCAACGACAATCATCGACAGGCAAGTGTTAATGTGGAGCATGACGTCTACACTGTTGGCCAGTGAGGTCTGAGGTTCGTCGTACTCTCTCTGGGGCATCAGAACCTTCCTTTGGAAGACTATGGATGAAGTTGGACTACACAGGGAGAGTGTTGTTCATGCCCTAAGAAATTGTTCTTATGGGGGCTTTTCAATTAAACTGTGATACAAATTTTCCACTTCTTAATATAAACCATAAATTGTTGGGAAAAAAATTGTGGAGCAGACAGACTTTTTGAAGTAAATATTGGTTCTCTTGCTTTGTTTGCCAATATAGATTTTAAGGATGTATGTAAATGTGACATTCAAAGTTTGTTTCATTTTATTTTTTTTGCCAAACTGAGAACAGTGTTTCTGTATAAAACTGCATTGAATACTATTTAAATACTTATACTAGCCTTCCTGTTTTTTATGAAATTATATTATCTTTTTCACAAAATGTTTTTAAATACACAAGGCACTATCACATGCAACCATAAATGGGATAAAGTGTTAGTTTTTCAATAATAAAACTTTTATATATCATTAGTAATAGCTATATTATATACACATGCAATTAATATAATTAATAATGTATTAAGACCAGGGATTTATAAAACTGGGAAATTTGGAAGGCTTAGGGGGAATCTTTATATTAAACGTACTTCTGGGAAAATGAAAACATATTTCATTTTCATTTGCAGAACCACTGCTTTTATGTGAAGAGCAATTTTCTTGATGGGGTCCTTAGTCTGCAGGTTGTGTAAATGCATGGCTATTTCATAGTTTACTGTTCTTCAGATTCGGTACTTGTGAATACACACGTTGAGGCGAGATTAAACATTTTTATTAAAGCTAAGAAAGCAATTTTCTTAAGAGCATTGAATGAACAAAAGAAAACGTGATGTTTTAAATTCACGAATCAGGTGAGAATGCTTCTCTCTTAGGTAATATGTTTCTTTGCTATTTTCTATTGTTTGGTTCTATTCTGTCAGTAAGGATTCAAGTTATAATTATTTGATAAATCCTCACAGTGAGAGGATTTATGTCGCTACTCATGCAAGCAAAGAATCTGTTAACACAGTAGGTTTCTGGAGTACTCTGCTTGAAGTAATGTTTACTGTACACGTGTCTAGTTTACTTTCATACACAAGGTTCGGTTGTGTTAAACAGAATCTGAAATTTTTCAGTGACAAGAGGAGTTTCCATTTTTACAGTTTTTACATGAATATTTCAAATGATTTCTTCTAGAGAAAGCCTGGGAATTAAAGAGCATGTTTGGTGCAAAAAGAATGAAAAGATCATGATGAATTTTGTTACAACTGATACAATTATTAAATTTCTATTTTGAGTATTTCTCACTTAAAAGTCTCTATTCTGTAAATAACTGAATATACTATAAAATTATTGGCAAAATCATATAATTATGTATATAAGTATCTTTTCTAATCCTTCTTTGATCATTTTTGAGAAATCTAATTTTAAAAATCAAAAGAAGTAGAAGCAAAAAGAAAGAAGGAATCTAATGTACCTAAATTGTTGAGAATATTTTAATCAGTTTCTAAAACAAAAATTCCATGCTCAATACAGGGCCAGCATACTCCAGACTTTTGAATTCCCAAATTAACATTGTACTTAAGGGCCTCAAAATGGATTTTGTCAATTTATTTAGGTAGGTTACTAAACCTACCTAAAAGTTTAAGTAGGTTACTGAATCAAATCAAAAACACTTAGACCCAAATATGATTAAATAATAGAGAACTTCTACATGACTGAAAAATAATGGTGAATGGCTTAATAATGTCAGAGAATTTTCTTCAATTCTAAAATTATAAATTTTAAAAAATCAGAATATTTTTAAAACACAACAAAAATGTGACTTTAGATGTAAACATAAACATTACATTTGAGATGCACTTGACAGGTTTTTCCCCCTTAATTATATTTCCGATGGTTTACTCAATCTAAGCTTGGTAATAAATGAAACACTAGGAATATAATCTGTATTTGAGTAGGATTCTACTCCTGAAATATTAAACAATTCTCTCTCAGACTCAATTTCATATCACTCTAGGTTTTTCTCTGTGTTTAACAGCTAGAGCCTCCTTCATTTATTCTTCAGGAAAGTGCTCCTGCAAAAGATCAGATAGAAAAGGTAACTTGTATAGTCTGGAGTTGGGAAGTTTAAGTTCTAAGGGAACAGAAGTTCTGACAAAGATTTTATTGAGTAAAACATGAAGAAATTAGGTCAAACGAGCAAACTTCGGATTACACAGTAGGCCTTTTGTGCTGCCACTCAGGAGTAAGCATGAAGATAAGCAACAGCCGGTGAGTCCTTAACAACAAACTCAGGGGCTACAGAGAGATGATGGTTGATTAGATAGACAGAACGATTATAGATAGGCCGGTAGATGGATGATAGATGATAGATAGATGGATAGATAGATAGATAGATAGATAGATAGATAGATAGATAGATAATACATAGATAGATAGATAGTACATAGATAGATGACAGATGATAAACAGAGAGGATAGACAGATGAGAGATGAGGAATGATTGGAAAGATAGACAGATGTGGGAAGGTGAGAGTAAAAGGAAATCACTACTCTTCTAAGAAGGGTGTGAAGTGGCATCAAGGCCCCAGATTAGACGGGGCACAGTGTGTCTACACATGAAGTCTCCTTTGCACAGTGCTGCAGAACTGGCACATTGCCAGCGTAGTTTAAATAGGGAGACACAAATGCTAAAGCATCTTAGGCAATGCCATACAGTACCATGTGCCTCAGCAAATACAATGAGGTGAAACCTGAGAACCACACAGAGGTCTGGAAAAAGTTGATTTTGAGCAGATCAGAAAAAAGGAAAGAATTTGAGGAAATGCAAGTTACTTGCATACATATGAAGGCAAATATCAAAATAACCAAAATTACTTAATAGATGCCATCAAATATCATATAAACAGTTCTTGCTTTTTTGGCTTTATATGTATTCCACAAGAAGGTAGTCTTAACCCTATGAGAAGGATGGGGGAGACCCAAGTTTACTAAATTTCACTTTCTATCCTGTTGGCATAGACACCGTTCCACAGAAGACTTTATAAATTCATATTTTTTCTCCCAACACATGTTTTCTGAATGAAGGTAAGTACAAATAAACACATAGGAACTCTCATTTTATCCTTGCAAGGTGAAGAAACCAGAATACTGAGATTTGGATGAATGTAAATATTTAATATCAAATGTGATGCTCTTAGTGCTAAAAAAGTTGCTTTTCTGGTTGCTTTGCTGGCATGAGTTAGTTTACCACTAATTTAATTGGGAACAATTTGAAACTATGGGAAAGGAAGAAGTTAGACTCGACTTAAATATGTTTGTGTTGGACAGTCTGCGGTGAAGTCATGTAAGCACCACTAAGTAGGCAGGGGCAGATTGTAGGAACCTGAAGAACCTTGGAATGCTCAAAACAATGTATTTAGTAAAAAGTGAAAAACAGAGGGGATGTATATCTGACCGCTAATGTAATATAGCACTTGTAGGTATTCAGTAACTATTGCTGAATAAATATATCACCTCGGGAAAAATTAGTTAAAAGTCAAGTCAATTTTAGACGTCTGTTCGCATAAAATCATCATGCTTATTCAAATGTGACATCTTCATTTTGAGTATTTTAATATTTGATTTACATAACATTTTCAACCTGATGGCTTTCATAATCTTACTGTTTTATATTTAAGCACATAAGGATGGGAAAAGACACAATAGAAATGGAAATGAAGTGAGAGTATGCAAAGATTTGGCATAATTGGAACAAGGATACAAAAATATGTGAAAATGTTCATGGGCCTGAAATTCTAAGAACATGGCACAAACCATGTGACATAATGGTCCTGTGAAGATAGCATCTGACAAGCAAGAGTAGGTGTCAGTGGCAATTTAGTGATGAAAAACCTCCTCAGCTTAGAAAATAGTTTTAGCACAGACCAATGGGTAGTTGATGAGAACACCCTTGCTTTGACAAGAGGTGCTGCATGTTGCAAGAGGCTCCTTAAACACTGGCTCAGTGTCATAACATTACAAATGTAATAGTATATAGATGACAATATATGTATGCATTGATACATATATGCTTTTAATTCTCACATGCATATGTATATATATTTCTGTGGGGTATATATATATTCCACACATTCATATATATATATATATATATATATATATATATATATATATATATATATATATACATATAATCATGTATGTGTGTGTGTGTGTGTATTCTCCACACATATATATCTCACAATGAAATTATGAGAAAAAGAGAGGGAGTTGTTGTTCTTTTTGAAAGAACTGGCTGAAAATTTTGAGTTCTGTAGGGCAAGCCAACAGGTTGGAAATTCAGGTAAGCGTAGATGTTGCAATCTTCAGTCCGAAATAACAGGGCAGGCTAGACAGGTTGAAAGCTGAGAAATATAGCTAGGGAGATACCTC
The DNA here is from genome assembly GCA_004027735.1 of Carollia perspicillata. NCBI lineage: Eukaryota > Metazoa > Chordata > Mammalia > Chiroptera > Phyllostomidae > Carollia > Carollia perspicillata. Next base: position 5,401 of record PVKM010048401.1, read on the forward strand.
CAGTCCTCCAAGGGAGAATTTACTATTTCTCATGTCTTCTCAGCCGCCAAGAAACCCATGGAAGGTCTCACCAGCACCATCACCACCACTCCAAATAGCCTCAGTGTCTCAGCAGGGGAAAAGGAGCTCAGGGTCTTGGCCCTTGAGTGCAGAAGCCGTGCTCAGCATGGCAATGGCCAGCACTGTGCTCAGGGTCACAGTTTTGGGCACTGACAGTCTACAGAAGCGAAGGTCTAATGAACTCCAGCAAGGGCCCATTGCATAACACTGAGGAGAAGTATGAGATATTGGGAATAAAGGACAACATGAAGAAGCCAAACTGGACCCAAAGATTGATGGCATCCTCTCTATGTCCCCCGTCCTCACTAGCTCCACCTCACGGTCAGCACCTCCCTGCCTCCTCCATAACAGTCCCCAGGAAAAGACCATATACTTTACCTTAAAAGCCTAAGGAATGGGACTGAATGATGACTTCCTTAGAGTAAGCCACTCAGAGGGATCACAACTTCCCATAATAATCCAAGCCAGACACAGTTGACTCAGAATCAACAGGGGTCGAAGGCCACCAAGGACCTGAAAGAAACAGCCATTTTCTCCAGCTCCCTCTTCAACTCTCTCGCTTGCCCACACAATTAAAAAAAAATGAATGTGCCTAAGGAAAAAAAAAATGGAGCCAGGGTTCTCATGCTGTAGTCTTGAGAATTCCATCTTTTTCAGAATACACCAGTCTTTACTTTTATGGTTTTCAATTTAATGCATGAAGGTCATCCACAGTAAGGGGAGCAATCTGCTCTATTCAGTGTCTACTGATTTAAATGTTAACCACATCTAAGAAATATCTTCACAGTGACATTTTTGCTGGTGTTTTATCAAACAACGGGGCACCATATCTTAACTAAGTTAATGCAGAAAATTAACCATTACACAGACTAATGTAATGGGTAGTAGAGGGTAATATGAATAGTTATACTCAGTAAGACCCAAACCTTAGATTAGGGGCTCATTTGTCATGAAATACTGAAACTGTTGCTCATTAATATATTAACAGGGGAGGTGCATAACATTTCTCCATCCCAATATTAAAATGACATTTTGTGTTACTTATGCTGGGTTTTCACATCTCTTTATGTGGTATTTTTAAAATATATTTTGTTTTCTACTCATGACATGATATTTCTAAATTTATAAGATATGACATATAGCTCTAATAATATAAATTTCCAAGACATTAAAACACTGAGACAATGTTTTTTTTAAACATACAAATAATTTCCATTACGTACTTATTCAATGATACAAATGGGTCTGGAATGTGTCTAGTGGCAGGTTGTATGCTCAAAGCTAAATTAACATTCAAATGGGATTACACAGATTTTGTAAGTGAACTACAATATCAAAGAACAATATTTTGAGATGCTGAGATGGAGACAATTTGAAAGCAATTGTGTAATATAAATAAAAAATAAAATTTACACAAACAAAGCAGTTCCATCTTTCGTTTTGTTGAGGGAATTCCACACTGTTTTCCACGGTGGCTGCACTAATCTGCATTCCCTCCAACAGTGTGCTAGGGTTCCCTTTTCTCCACAGCCCTTTGTTGATTTGTTTGTTGATTTGTTTGTTTGTCAATTTGTTTATGGTGGCCATTCTGACCAGTGTGAAGTCATACCCCGTTGTGCAGCTCTCTGATGGTAGCGATGCTGAGCATCCTTTCATATTCTGTATATTCTCCTTTGAGAAGTGTCTGTTCGGGTCCTTTGCTCATTTTTAATTGAATTGTTTGTCTTCCTGGGTTGGAGTTGCGTGACTTCTTTATATATTTTGGAGATCAAACCCTTATCTGGGTTATCATTAGCAAATATATCTTTCCATACTGTTAGTTCCCTTTTTCATTTTGCTAATGTTTTCTTTAACTCTGCAGAAGGTTTTTAATTTGATGAAGTCTCATTTGCTTATAATTTCTTTTATGTCCCTTGCTCTAGAGGACACATTGGTGAAAATACTGCTTTGTGGAATATCTGAGATTTTCCTGCCTATGTTTCCCTCTAGGATGTTTATGGTGTCATGACTTATATTTAAGTCTTTTATCCACCTTGAGTTTATTTTTGTTTATGATGTAAATTGGTGGTCAAGTTTCACTTTTTTTTTTTTTTGCATTTATCTGTCCAGCTCTCCCAACACCATTTGTTGAAGAGGTTATTTTTTACTCCATCTTGTTCCCCTGCCCCCTTTGTTGAATGTTAATTGACCATAGAGACATAGGTTTATTTCTGGGCTCTCTGTTATGTTCTATTGATCTATGTGCCTGTTTTTATGCCAGTACCAGACTGTTTTGATTATAGTGGTCTTGTATTATAGTTCAATATTAAATATGGTGATCCCTCCTACTTTGTTCTTCTTTCTCAAAACTGCTGAGGTTATTTGGGGTCATTTATGGTTCCACATAATTTTTTAAATTGTTTGTCCTATATATGACCTGGCGATTCCACTGCTAGGATTACAACCTAAGAATCCTGAAATACCAATTCAAAAGAACTTATGCCCCCCCAATGTTCATAGCAGTACAATTTACAATAGCCAAGTACTGGAAACAGCCTAAGCACCCATCAGTAAATGAGCAGATCAAAAAATTGTGGTAAATTTATACAATCAACTACTACACAGCAGAAAGAAAGAAGGAACTCCTGCCTTTCACAACAGCATGGATAGAATTAGAGATATACTTCACTTATGCTAAGTGAAATATGCCAGACACTGAAAGACAAATACCATATGATCTCACCTATAAGTTGAATCTAATCTACAAAACAAATAAGTGAGCAAAGTATAACCAGAGGCATGAAAATAAAGAACAAACTGACAGTAACCAGAGGGGAAGGGAGAGGGGGATAATGGAAGAAAGAAAGGGAAGAGTAGTTGAGAAACATGTATGAAGGGCCCATGGACAAGGACAATGAGGAGGGAGGAAGATTGAATGTGGGTGGTGGGAGTGGGTGGGAAAGTAATGGCGGTGGAAATGAGGACAACTGTATTTGAACAATAATAAAAAAATAAAATTTACACAAAATAAGATATCACTGTTCCATCTCTAAACACACAAAAGTTGATTTATGTGAGCCATTGTGATCCACAGAAAGTTCATTAACTGAAATGTTAATACCATTTCAGTATATATTTCAGCCAAACAAAATTACATAAAACTTATCTCAGTAAACCTAGTATAGCTTAATTGATTATGCTTCCTTAACTTCCTTAGGGTCAGATTTTGACCATAAAATCCATTTAAGAAATAATTTAAAACATTGGCATGTGAATGAGTGTTTTCAAAAAATGTAGTTGTTGTATTTCTAACATCCATTTTTGAGATGAGGAAGTCACTGGCACTTATAGTTTGTTGAAATAGTGGCCTTCCACAGCTATGGAAGAGTGTTTCATTGATCTATACATGATAAAGTTTAAGTCTGAGTAATTTAGTGGAGTTCAGAACATTTGTATCTCAACAAGAATTTTCTATATCATTGGGTGCTTAGTTTTGCACTTCTTACAATTTTTCTACCAACTTGGTGTCCAATATGAAGAGTCACAAATAAATATCAACCTGATTACAAAGATAGTCTCTTGGACTCTTCTCAGTAAAGGCCCACTTTGCCTCTTGTCTCATTTTCTCTGTTTCATGTAGAAATCTTTGCTCAGCCCTGACAATGAAGAGTAAAAGCTAGTAAAGTCTTTCATCATTTAATATTTTTCAAATTTTTAACTTTTCAGCATTTAATAGTGTTTATATATAACCCATATTATATTATTAAGGCAAAAATTATTAATAATTGAAATCCAAAAGTGTCTTCCAAGGGTTGGTTCTTTTTTAAATTAAAGATCAATTGAGGTTGTCATTATAGTTCAAGTAAATCCTTAAACTGTCTTCAACAAAAAAGCAGAGCAAAATTGCTGACTTAGGAATGATACCAGAGGTTCTAGATCAGTGGAATTAAAAACTTTGAAAACAAAACCAAATAAGAACACTATGATGTTATGCCTTAGTACATACTAATAGAAATATACACATATCACAATAGTATCCCACTTACTTCTCTAGAAATCTCTGTGGTACTATACATAAATTCATAAAGACAACACGCATTTGCCTAGGAGAATAGATGTTGAAACAGTTCATAGAAGCAATGACAAGTATTCACTGCTGCTACTCAAAATGAAATTCCTGTTATGACACTTCCAGGTTACCTACCTGGAGACTGCCTAAAGAATAAACTATATATACATATAGTGTTTATATGTATACACACACACACACACATATATAGTTTGTTCTATGTATATAATTTATATATGTGTGTATATATGCATAATAAAACCCATGTTAAGCCATGTAAATATCATTCCTAACTAACTCAGCTCCTAGAAATTAATCTTTTAAAACTGATTTTTAAAAACTCAGTGATCCAATGGGGTAAAATAATAAATTAATATTTTATTCTTCTGCAAAGTGTTATAATGCTTGTAACTATACACATTCTTTAAATATACAACTTGGATTAGAATAGTCATCTCTACATGCAAAATAAAAATAAATTAATATTGAAATTAATACAACTATAGTAGAAACATAGTTGGTATGTATCCATTGACGGAATATAAATGAATATTATTACTGTTTGGAAACAGAATAATATAATCAGAAATATGAATATGCTAAATAATTTTGAAAAAGGATTCCAATTTTCTAGCCAGTACTAGGAAATTCTACTCATTCTTCTCACTCGATTCTCATCACATCTCTTTAAACCCTCTTCGGATTTGGGAAGGATTCACCAGAGGAATGCATAAACTAAGACTCTTCCTCGCCATTTGCTCTGAAAACTGTCTCAAGTACTAGCCCAGGTTCCAGAAAGATTTACCTGGCTGCAACTGAGAAACATGTATGAGTGGTACAAAGATGAAGGGGCTTTTCAAAGTCACCCATGACAGTAAGTTTATGCAGTAATGGATGGTATTCTGGAGCTTTTGCAACATTGTCCAGTCCAACTATTAATTCTAAAAGATCATTTGTTTTTGTTTGCTTTATTTTCACTTTTCCCTTATTTTCTGACCATTTTCTTCCTTTTTTTATTGCCTTTGCACTGAATGCATTGGGATGGCACTGGGTAATTAAATCCTATGGGTTCTAATGCACCGTTCCACAACACATCATCCATACACCATATTGTGTGTTCACCACTCCCAGTTGAGCATCCTCCTGCCACCACTCTTCCCCCGTAACCTCCTCCACCTCCCCTTCCCCACCCCAGGAATCACCACACTCTTGTCCGTGGCCATGAGATTTTTATGTTTTTCTTGGATGCTCAATGACTCCACCTCCACCACCCAGGCGCCCAGACCCTTCTAATAGCTCTCAGTCTGCTCTCCATGTATGAGTCTGTCTCTGTTTTGTTAGTTCATTTTGTTCCTTAGATTCCATCTGTGAGTGAACCCAAGCTGTACTTTTGTTTCTCTGACTGGCTTATTTCACATAGCCTAATGCTCTCCATTTCTTCTGCCTTAATTCTCCACTTTCTTTCTAATTTGTTGACCCCTAATATCATTTATTCAATTACCCATCTATCAAACACATATTTCTTTTGACTTATGTAAGAGATAGGCATTGTTTGAAGTGTGTAGGTACAACAGTGCATTAAATAAAATTCCTGCTGTTGGTTAATTTACACCATTTGGGATAAGGCCTATAACAAAATAAAGAAAACATATAGCCTATCATATTACGATAAGCAACACAAAAATTTAAATCAGGTTAAAATGAA
>PVKM010048402.1:0-11223 GCA_004027735.1 Carollia perspicillata
TTATAGGTTTTTAAGTATGATTTTAACTAATTCTATGAAATGTGTTGAAACATGATATAGCCTCTTATATGGTCAAGTTTTTAAAAATTTTGTCTGTGACTGACAAGAGCACGTGTCCTGTCGTTATTGAGTGCAGGGTTCTCTTTGTGTCTGGTAGGTTGACCTTAGTTGTGTTGCTCAGTCTGTGTCGGAGTCCAGCGGACTTTTCTGTGAAGGGCAAAAGAGTATTTAATTGAGGTTTGTGAGCAGTATGGTCTTTGTCACGGCTATTGAACTCTGCCATTGTCACATATAATTAGCCGTAACCAATATGTAATCAAATGTGTTCCAATAAAACTTTATTTATGGACAGTAAAATTCGAATGTCATATAATGTTCATATGTCACAAAGTAATGTTCCTGATTTTTAAAGTTATGCGGAAATGGAAAAAGAATTATTACTACATAAACTGTATAAAAGCAGACAGTAGGCCATGTTTGCCTCACATATCAAAGATTGTCAGCCCCTATTCTGTGTCCTCACAGAGTTTTTAATCTCCTATGTCAATTTATTCAGGATAAAAATGTTTAAATTCCTGAGGATAGAATACTCTACTCAGTGTTGTCCTCCTTATAATTTAATTTTTATTTCTTTATTTCTAAATGTATATTTTTTATAATTCTGTCAGATTTTCCTCTGTGTATTTTGAGGACATGATTTCAGATACTTAAAATGTAGAATTGTTATATATCTTCATGGTGAACTTAACTTTTTGTACCTATGCAGTGACTTTTTACTCTAGGATTTTTTTTGCTCTCCCTTATTTTATTATAGCTCTACCAGATACTGTTTAATACTTTGCCAGTGTAACTTTTCCACACTTTACTTTCTATGGTTTATGTTTAAATGCATCTCTTGTGAGCAGCATACAAGTAGATATTTTTAAAATTCATTATGACAAATTTATCTCTTAACTGGAGGTTTTAGTGTATTTGTTGTATAACAGATATTTTTTGAATATGTCTTTATGTTGTTCTCATTCTTGAAAGATAATTTCAGTAGGTATGGAATTCTAGGTTTACAGGTCTTTTCTTTTTATACATTGGCACTGATTCTCCATATTCTTCTTAAATTCTGTGTTGTTGTGGAAAAGTTGGCAGTCAGTGTACTTGTTGCTTTGAAGATAATCTTACTGCTTTCAAAATAGTTTCAGTAAAATTTCAGTAAAATTGAAGTTGTAGATTTCTTTCTGTTTAGTCAAGTGAGAATATATGGGGCTTCATGAATCTGTAGATTATTATTTTTCATTGATTCTGAAAAGTTCTCAATAATTATCTCTTCAAATATTGTTTCTGATCCATTTTTTTCTCTTCTAAAATTCCTATTAAACATATATGAGTTTTAATGGTAAAAGCTTCATTGCTTTTACCATTATGGCTCTCTGAGCTTCCTTCTAAGTGATTTTTATAGGTCTATCCATCTTGTCTTTTAATGCTCTAGAAACACACGTGTGTCCAAAAGGAATCTCACAGCAATGGGAGGTCTTAGCTGATGTGTGTGTCTTCCTTGGTTCCCACCATTGGTTGAGTCTTCCTCTTAGGCCAAGGTTCATGCCCTAATACATATTTTATGGCATTAAACTGAAGCATCTTTCTGGTTAACAATCCTTTTCTCTCTTTGCTAGCAAAGTGTTTCTGGGTCTAAGTTGACTTGGATGGAGGCCCGGAAACACTAGCACATCTCATCTGTAGACTGCTCACTGTTGTTCATACAGATAGAGTAAATAAATCTATCCTGAGAGAGGGCTAGAAACATTATTCATGGAGTTTCCTGGGGATATCTTCAGTTACGTTTTCCTGTTCCACGTGGATGGTGGCAGGGAGGGACGGGGGTAGGTATCAGATGATTACCAACATAGTGGTTAAACTGTACAAGTCCTCTCCCCTGCTGAGAGGCCAAGGAAACACCTGGTTGGTAAGGTTCTTCAGATTCAGGACTGAAGAAAGATGTTTTCTATCTATGACTGATAAAATGACAAACTCAGGGGAATGAAAGGTTAAAAATCTAGTAAAACGTGAGAGTTTGACAGATACGTGGGAAGAAAAAGTAGGCTTTAAAACTACAGTCCAGCCCTGGGCAGGTATCTTAGTTGGTTGAAGCATTGTCCCATACACCAAAAAGTTGTGGGTTCAGTTCTCTGTCGGGGCTCGTACAGGAGGCAACCAATTGATGTTTCAATGTTTCCCTCTCTGTCTCTCTGTCTCTCTCTCTCCTTCTCCCCGCCCCCCGCTACCCTCTTCCTCTTTCTCTAAAATCAATAAACATATCCTCAGGTGAGGATTTAAAATAAAATATAATAAAGTAAAAATCATAGTACAAAACCAAAACTCTGGGATCCAGGGAAATATGTGCAGGACTCAAAGGTATACAGAAATTGACCAGAATAGCTATTAAGTCAGAGAGAGTGAGCTGTCTCTATGAATGTGTACATTTGGAAGGAGGCGATGAGAATCCAGCCAAGGTTCAAGTGCCAAGATTAAGATATTCATAACCTGGTATTTTTATCATTAGAGAAATAATATAATTGATGAATACTACTTATAATTTTTATGCCACAGTGTCTTTACACTGAATCAAAACAGTGAACGATTTATATAATGGATATAGTTATATTGTTGTGTTTGATTTTACTTGAACTTCCACAGGCAGAAGTCACAAAAATCAGTCGACAGTGTTACATAAGAATGAAGTCCACGAACCTCCCCTAGACGTAGTTCAAAGGGTGACTCCTGTGGACATTCACGTAGGCACCTGGTTTACAACCACACCTGAAGGAAATCGGATTGGCACCAGAGGATCAGAAAGAATAGGAGACTTGGCACCGTTTTTATCCTTTCAGGCCACAGATCCTGTCACTGGAACGGTACGGCAAACTATTGTATATTGCACAATTTCTTAAATCACCAGAGTTCTGAAACAACACGTAGAAGAGGGCTGGGCAAATAATAAGTTTTCAGTAACAATTTTTAAGTAGTAGGTAGTGGGTGGGTGGGTAGGTGGATGGATGGATGGGTGGATAGATCCATCTTCCCCAAACTGAAAGCATGTTGTGGTTTATTTGACCAGCAGAGAATATCATGAAATACTAACTTTTGAAATGAAACACAGGTCGTAAAGTTTCAGTGCTACTCTAAGACTTGTATGATTAACGATGTCATATATTTCCTTGTGTTGAATGCATTTGTGTATATGTCTTGCCTTCTAGAAATAAGGGCCTAGGCCTTATTCCTGCTGCTTTGTGTGCACCTGACGTGAGTGGCAGGAATTTGTTTATGATCCTTGACTTCAAAGAACGTACAGTATATGTACGGAGACTCTCCCATAAAAACTCAAGAATACCGCAGAACAATTATACAGAAGATTTTATTTGTGGCATAAAACTAAGTGACCAATGAGTGGTACGGAAAACAGTGGTTCCGTTCAGGATGTGAAGTTGAAACTCCCGGGATGAAGAGCAACACCTTCTAGATGCCAGACTCTCTGGCATCCGTTATCTCATCAGTCCTTCCGCCAATGAGTGATGTCACACAGGGGAGGCGATTGGGTCTCACGAGTTACATAACGGGGCCAAGAGCACCAGGTGGGGGGCAGGATTAGAGCCAGTTGTTGGTGACTGAACACGGACGGGGCTCTTTCCACTCCTCAGCTGGTCTTCTAACCTCTTAGTGGAGCTTTGACGAATACTACTTACAATATTCCTCCCTCCGAGTCCGCCCTCCAAGTCCAGACGAAACAGAGGGCTCCCTGAGTGCCTCATCCTTGTTTTCCGGACTACCCACCCGTTTGCGACCACGTGGTGCTGGTCGGAAGCAAAATGTCTGCTGCTGCTGAGAGCAGCTGCACCATCCAGCCACACGCGGTTTCCTTTCTTCTCCAGTCTGTTTCCGAAACAGTGTCATGATCTCTTCGCTTGTTTGCTAGTTATGTTTGTTTTGTGAGTGTCAAAGTACATATTATCTCAGGAAAGCTTCTAGGTCACCTCAAGTAACTCACTTTAATTCAATCACTGATGCAGTTATTTGGTTCGAAATGCAAATTTTACTAATATTTCTTAATTAATAACTTTCGGTTTCTCTTACTGATATCTATCACCATTATGGAAGCTTGAACCAACATCCAGGAGTCTAGAGTCAGGCATGAATTAAACATCAGACACCTAACACGATAATAATGACAATGACAATGATGATGATAACATCTCCTGAGTACTCACTGTGTGCCAGGCCCTGTCCTCAGTGCTTTTCATGCACTAACTCATTTAATTCTCACAGAAAACGATTGTTTCCATTTTTAGATGAGGCCACTAAACTACAGAGAGCTTAAGAAGTTTTCCAAGATCACACAGCAAATGGTAGAGTCAGAATGCAGACCTCAAGGTTGCATCCCAGATCCCACATGCTTAGCCACCCATGCAAATAAAGGCCAAGAAACTAATATGATCACATGAAACAAAATTGAAAATGGAGTTTTTCGTAACGCCTGCCATGAAGCGTCAGGTTTTAGAGGAGTGGACACTGACCTTGCGGTGAGGCAGGCCTGGGTTTATACCCCAGAGGTACACCTTCCTGGATGGATGGCTTTGGACAAGTTTCTCATCTGGGCTTCCTTATTCATAAAGTGGAGATGATAGCCATTACCTGAAATAATTGGGAAAATTAATACCAGAGGCAGCTCTGTCAGGCGTTCAGTAAATATTCTGGCTATTGTGTTCTTACCACCCCTAGAATGACTGTCCTACCCTATAATGACCAGAGAATGTCAATGTTATGAGGTGTTATGAAATGCTTGAGTAATTCTAATGAATAACATGTAAATATCTATGAGGTCTGTCCAGAAGGTATCTAGCCATGTTATATGAAAAATACAAGATACAAGAAACACTGTACACAGGACAATGACGCCTCGGTCCCCTTTAAAGTAGGCACCTTGGGACCTCACACAGTTCTCCCAATCGCCACCAGCTGCCCCATCGTATTTTCCGGAATGTCATCAACAGTCTGAAATCTCTTCCCTTTCAAAGGTGATTTTAGTTTGGGGAAAAGCCAGAAGTCACAGGCTCCAAATCTGGGCTGTAGGGTGGCTGAGCCACCTGGGTGATTTGATGTTTTGCCACAAAACTCTGCATGAGACATGATATATGAGCAGGCACGTTGTCATGATGAAGCTGCCGATCACCAGTTGCCCAGAGCTGCAGACTTCGGAATCATCCAAATAGTCTCTGGAGAGGGATGTTCAAGCTTAACCCAAAATTTAATGCAGATTTGTTGCTCTACTCACTCAGTTATTTTGAATGCGACAGCCACACAGTACACATGCTCACTCAATGGCATCTAGTACCCCCACTGACTAGTACAGTGAAGTCATCATTGTCCACACATGCGCATTCCAGTCCCCTCTCCTTGGCTGCCGGGTTACATGGATGTCGCACAAACTATTCTCTTACATTAACAATGGCTGGGCTTTTTCTGGAGAGGCCTTGTATACTAGACAAAGAGCGAGTATTAGTCATTGGTAACTCAATGGCTGAATAAATGCTTACCAGTGCTATTTCATTTAATCACATAACATCCCTGAAGAAGACACTCAGGTTGACTCCATTTTGCAGATAAAGAAACTAGATCACAGAGAGGTTAAGCAACTCGCCTAAGTCACCCAGCCATCTGTGAAGGCGGGATTTGAACTTGGGTAGCTTAACTTCAGAGTGCATGCTCTTAGTCACTACATTCTACAGCGGTATGTGTCTTGACACACATCTGGCTGAGAGTGCCAATGACGAGAACCTAAGCTAATGATCAGTCTGCATTCCTCTCTTAAGTATAGTGATTTTGGCTACGGTGAAAGTAAGAAGGTAACTGTCACCTGCTCTCAGTAGCCCTAGACATGTGAGTCAGAAGTGGCTAGCAAGCTCAGTGTCACATCCATCTGCCTCTTCAGTGAATAATGCGACCCTCTCCATTAGGACTGTAGAGGCTCGGCAATACTCAGTGGTTAAAATCTGCATTATATAATTTGCAATATTGCTGTCGCTGGTTGGGCTGTCCAGAGGCAAATGCTGAGATGGAGTTTGGGGTGCCGGGTGTTTATTAGGGACACCATCCATGAATGGAAGGGGGAGGAAGAGGCAGAGGCAGAGCTGCTGTGCAGACCTGACCCCACGAAGCCCTGGTTAGCCTGCTGGAACCCAGGAGCCAGGGTCTCCAGTCTCAGGGGTGCAAGTCCGGTGGCAGGAGCCGCTGCCTCGCTGTCACTGGACCCGGCTGCTCTGGAACGAGGTGTCAGGCAAAGCATCTCTGCCGCCCAGGCAGATGCTGAAGGAGCAGAGGTCTGTGTGCTGACCGCTCCCCACAGCTGGGGAGCAAACCCTTTCTTGAAGGGAGACCGGGCCATGCATCTCCTTGTCCGACATGCACACACACACCTGGGGGTTTACAACTTCGCTGGTCAGCCAATTCAGCCTGACCGTTCCTTCACACTGAAGCACTTGCCAGTACTAACTAAATTTTTCATGTGACTCATGCTGTATTCCACATAATTGAAACCCTTCAGGACTGCTTTGTCCCCTGTGGGGTGAGGACTGAAGTCCTTCATGTGGCTTAAAGCCCTCCCCAGGTGTGTCCCTCACCTTCCAGCCGGGCCTCCCACCACTCTCCCCGCTGCGCCCTGGCCTCCTTGGCTGCTGGCACGCCGTTCACCTGCGCTGCTGCTCTCCACGTCCATTGACACCGACCCCACACCCTGGCATCGCTTCCTCAGAGGGGGACCAGCTGTGCCACAGCGCTCACCATGGACACAGTGGTCCCTCCAGTAGCTCCGTTAGCAACTTCTTCATAACTGTCCTTCCCTTGGTCGGTAACCACTGGAGCATGGGGGCATCAACTTTGGTCTCGTTCACCGTTGCATCATCCCTAGCAGCTCTCAGTGTGCAGCACAGTCAGCCCTCTGGAAACCTGCCTTCAGTAGGCTCGCCTTGGGACAGACTCAGAAGTCCTGGGCTGCCAAGGTGGCTGTCTGTTGGCCTCCTGTCTTGGGTGACACAGTTTTTCCCTTGTCAGACCGTCTCTCCATTTTCCACAGTAATCCACTCCCCCAGAACAGAAGGGATTATGGGTTAAAACTGACAGACTACCAAAACACAGCTTTCACCTCCGCTGCATTTCCAGCTTCAAAGCAGCGTGTTCAGTGCAGCAGCCTCACCCCCTGGGAGGCCCAGCAGCAACCCCCAGGCCCGGGCAGGGCGCGTGGGCCCCTCGGGGCAGCCACAGACGGGAGCACACGAGTGCACGGATCAGCCCGACTCAGGGAAGCCACCAGCTCTGCGCCCTACAGCCTGCGTGCTCTGTACTGATGGCACAGGGCTGACTCCCGCTCGCCAACCCACGTAACATGCCAGGCAGCCTCAGCAGGCCACGGTCACCTTAAACCTCCAGCTTCCAAGGAAGCAAGACCTGGGTCATTTTCCCAGACAGGCTGGGGTCAGGCTGGTCTGGATGACTACTCACAGATACACGACAGTGCTCTGGAGGAGCATCGGATGTGAAGGCAGGCAGCCTTAATCCAACCCCAGCCCTGGCCCTTGTCGAGTGACCTCAAGCCAGTTTCTTGACGTCTCCATGGGCTGTAAAGGTTAGATTGGACCAAGTGGATGCGATAAAACTTTCACTTATAACAAGTAATCGGGCTCTGGTGGCATTCCGTAGAGTATGAAATAAGCACCCTGGAGCTTAACCACCTGACCAGACGGTCACGCTCTGCCTTTGCATGCCCAGGTCATGACAACTCGAGAGGACAGAGTGGTCATTGTTGAAAAGAAGGATGGCACTCGGATAGTAGACCACGCAGACGGCACCAGGATCACCACCTTTTACCAAGTGTACGCAGATCGCATCACGCCCCCAGATGAAATGAGTAAGTTTTCTTCTCCAAGTGCGTGGCACTGTTTTATGTCTTCAGAATGAGGTGGGCAGAGGGGTCACAGCTCCCCCTGGTGGTGCAGGGGTAGTAATGGTGGCTTCCCCATTTTCACGGCTGAAAACCGACGGTCTGAACTGGCGGCAGCGGTAAGTTAATAATCACGACTCAGCGGTCCTGGACATTAGCTCTTAGACCTGTATTTTTTTTTTATCCTTAAGGAACGAAATTTGCATAAATGGGTGACCTTAGGTAGCTCCCCTTCAATTCCGAGCCCCGCTGTCGGAAAGGTGGCGGGGGAGAGGCAGGCTGCAGCTGCTCGGCAACGGGCTCCCGTCCGGGGGGCTGAGAGCCTGCCAGCATTCCTGACCTGCATGTGAATGAGGTCTTTAGAGAAAAGTTACTCCCTGGCTCCCTTTTCTTCCATTCCAGAGTTGGTTTAATGCATTAAATGCTTCATTAGCAAATTAAGTGCAACAAAATTGGCTAGGGAGTGGGGGAAAAAGGAACTTGCACATCTCTCTAAGAGTCACTTGGGAGGGCAATTTAAAAATATCTAGGGGACTGGAAAGGTCCCTGTTGTGCGATGCACCGGCCCCCTTCTGGGCAGATTTATGACTCTCACACACCTGGGCAGGGAAACAGGTGCAGGGGAGGCACTCGCCACGCTGAGAAAAAATGGAAATCCTGGGAGAGCATAGGAGTCCCTCAACAGCAGAACAGGAAAACAAAGCGTGGTAGATACTCACAAATGGGCACCGTATGGCAGTTACGAGGAAAGAAGTGCACACGCATGCGTATGCATGCACACGTGTGTCGGGATGGCTGAAAGTCTCGAAACGGGGCTCGGTGAACAAAAGCTGGTAGGGAATGATGCACAGTGATTATATGACTTGTGCCCATTTAAAGCACACAAAATACGATACACGTTTTTAATACACAGTTATATAAACGTGTACAAATGGATTGCCAGAGAAGGGAATAAACCCAGAATAAATTCAAAGGTACCTATTAAATACATTGAAGCAAATGTAGCAGAATACTAATGAGCAGAAATTTTGATTGGTGAGTGTATGGTAGTTAAATTATACTTTATGCTTTTCTGGTTATTTTCTATTTCTCAAAGTAAAAAGGATAGTGAGAACAAAACAGCACACTACAGTGAGTCAGAAAGGTTCTCCTGGAAGGACCGCTCCGTGTTGACAGGGGCGCACACTGCACCCCGGCCTGTGGAGTGAGCGCTCAGCACCAGGGCCGGACTGCCGGACCAGCAGCTGGGAGACGGGAGCAAAGTCAGCAGGCAGTGTGCTTCCCAGTGTGTGCGTCCTCTCAGCTCCGCTTGCCGTGCCTTTTCCCACAGCCAAAGGTCCTCACAGTGTCACCAGGCAGGTGAAGTGCATGCGGATAGAAAGCTCACACTACGCCACTGTCATCACCAACTGCGAGGACAGTAGCTGCTGTGCCACCTTTGGGGATGGGACGTCTATTATTGCAAAGCCACAGGGTACCTACCAGGTAGGTCTAGGGCGGAAGATGGGAACTGCCAAAGATGAGGGTCCAATCGGCTAAGGAAACCCACTCCTCTGGGCAGTGCACTCGCCTGCCAAGGGGTCAGCTGTCTCTCTCTTGTCTTATCTGATCACAGAACAGGCTTCTCAGCCTCGTTTTTTGTTCACCTTTTGACAGCCCTCTCCAGAAAAACACGGTCCTGCTTGTCTGTCTTGCAGTGCTTTGGTATTTTCGGATCAAGCCAACAAACCGGAATGCACTTTTCGGGAATCCCTGATGTAGTAGGTGATAGGCACTGTGGGTGTTAGAAGCACTCAGGTGGCCTGGCCCGTGCCCACCAACCAGCTTCACCTCCTGCCACCCCCACTCTCACTCGGCCATCCTGCCCACCTCCAGCCCAGCCCCACTCCCCCTAATGTCCCCCAGGACAGGAGGGACTATGTGGCCCTGGGAGGGCAGCTTGCCCAGCTGATGCAAAGCTTCATCCTTGGAGGGTTGGGAGAGCTCTGTTACCTCCTAGTGTCAAACACAGCCTCCTGGCAGCAGCCTGCAGTCCCTGTAGTCTTAGAAGGACTTGTCTTCTACTTGCTGGAGAAGGGACACAAGTGCCAGGATGTCATATGAGGCCACAGGATACTGAGAGCTCAAAGGCAGAAGACGGTGGACAAAGACCTCAGTGATAAGCATTTGTTACTATGCAAGCTGCCGAAGCCAGTTTATCCCTCCCGTCTCTCTTAATATCGTTAGCTTAACCCCTGTTCATGCAGTGTGGCGTGCTAGGGGGCCAGGAAGGTGCTGCGAGGGAGGAATGCTTTGGAGAAGGGGGTGCGATTTTCCTGGGCAGCACTCAGAGTGTGCATTTCAGGGAGATGGGCATCATGCGTATTCCAGCGCCGTGTGCCCTGCCAGACGTCACGCGCATCTCCTCAGATTCTGAGACGCGGCCAGCGCTTAGCTTACTGTTACCACAGCCCCAAACACTAATGGTTTCAACCATCAGGGCCTAGGAATTTTAGCACCAGTGACAGCTAACCCTGAGGGGAAAGACATAAACAGGAAAGAGCTCCAGAGTGGAGACATTCAGTGTCTGCCACCATTGTGTAGCCACTTGTCCCTTCCAGGTCTGCCCAGTCTCCTGAAACAGTCCAAGAAAAGATGGGTCGCTCCTGGTTGAAAAATGCATAGACCTAGTTCCCAACTGAAAAGGAAAAACCTCAATGTAAGTTTATCAACACCTGTTGTGTAATTTTCTAGCTGTATAGGGCTGGAAAGGTGGCGTTCAAGAACGCCTTCTGCCTGCCCTGTTTCCGTTGGTCTCGGCACCGGCAGTGGGATGAGCGGGCTGGGTTGCAGGGAGTGTGTAGGAGAGAGAGGTGCGGCCTGGTGCTGGCTACTGCCGTGCCTCGGCAGCAGTAGAAATATTACTCAGAACGTCAAAGAGGAGGCGGGCACAGCAATTACTATTCTCCGTGATTACAATGTGTCACAGGAGGTTTGCCACGAGCAGGGTGAGGGCAAAGGAGAGCTTCTCAAAGCATTCGTCCCAAAAGCTTCCGACCCTCCTGGAGATGATTCTTGCCTGAGAACATAAAGGATTCCAGCCATTGTTGCATAGGGCCAAGTGTGTTTACTTCAGTTAAAATATACTTTATTATTTTATATTAAATATCTGCAATAAAAAGGCACGAGGCAGTTACTTGAAAGAAATATTAAAGCGAATTGATAAAATAATTTTATCCCAGGTTTATCTTGGGTTTTCTTCCTGG
>PVKM010048403.1:0-11206 GCA_004027735.1 Carollia perspicillata
AAGGAAGGAAGGAAAAGAAAAGAAATGTAGTCCTAATGTTTACACAGCAATCAGGAGAATTAGTTCTCTGTTTATTTTACTAAAAGATTACACCTAGATGTCTGGACAGTATGAAGTGTGAAAAGCTTTTCATTTGTAATTGGGGTTGAATTTCCCAAGTCTTAGGAAAATAAACAAGTTGAAGTATGTATTTTTTAAGTTCTCAGATTTTTTAGTTTTGAAAAATTAACCAGTTTTCTTTTGGGTGTTTAAAACTTTAATGATAGAGAAGGGGAAAAGATAAGCTATTCACAAAAACCCCCAAATTTAATGGTGATTTATGACTATGACTCATACAGAAGTGTTTGGCTTTGAAAATTGTCATATTCAAAGTTGGGTTTAGAAAAATGAAACACATTCAGAAATAATATTGGGAACAGAAGTTCATATTCCATTTAATGTTTTTATTTTTATTCTTTGGTTTCTGTAAAACATTTATCTTTCCACTTTTTTAGTTTAAATGAAGATCCTTGATGGTAATTCAGAGTGAAATTCTTTTACTCATTTTTTCATTCAAACTTTTTTTAGCACAAACTACAACTTTGATAATGTATTCACCTGGGGATACAGTGAGGAGGAGATACAATAGCGAGAAAGCATTTTTAAAAATAAATCACTTTCATAATTACAAATCAGGTGTTAAAAAAATGGTGTCATTTTATATTTTGTTTTCATTGTTTCCTTTGACTAGTCCCAAAGAAGACAATAGTGCCATCATTTTCTGAGAGCAAAATATGTGTTTTTATATTCAATGTTTTTGTATTCTCATATACTAGGCATTTCTTTTGTAAAAAGCATGTACTTTTATTTTATAATCGAGTCAGTCAGTCTGTGCATTTGAATTGGATCATTTAGTCTCTATTTGTAGTTAATATGGTTGTTGATATTTTTATTTAACTGTATCCTACTGCTTGTTTTATATTTGTGTCATCAATTATATACTGTTTCCTCTTGCTTGTGTTTTAAAAGTATTTTCTATTACTCTATTTTCTCCTGTATTAGTTTAGTAGTTATATGTTCTTTTGTTATTCTTTTAGGGATTTATGCTAGACATTAAAAAAAATAAACATTCTTGATGTAGCCCTGGCTATGTGGCTCAGTTGGTTGAAGCCACATCCCATGAACAGGAAGGCTGCAGGCTTGATTCCACGTCAGGGCACACACCTGGGTTTCCAGTTTGACCCCCATTCGGGGTGGGTCTGGGAGGCAACCGATGGATGTTTCTCTCTCACGTAGATGTTAGTCTCTCTCTCTCCCCTTCCTCTCTCTAAAATCAGTAAAATCATATCCTCAGGTGACAATTTAAAACGTACAAACATTCTTGACATGTAAAAATCTAATTTTACTCTGCATTTCTCTCATCTTTCCAAAGTTTTCATTTTCTCCCTTCCTAACTTATACATTACTGTTGTTGTGCGCATTAGTTACTGTTTGTATTCAGTCACATATTTACAGTCTTCATTCCTTCCTTCATCTTTGAATTTTCATTTTAATCATTTACTTTCTGCCTGTAAATACCTCCATGTTTGTTATCTGAAACTATTTATATTTAACTTTTATTCCTCAAGAATATTGTCACTGGTAGTAAAAATTCTAGATAATCTAAAAATATGCTTTCTCATTTTTTGTCTTTAGTTTTACTCTGATTGTCTGGGGGTTTTGCTTGTTTTTGTTTCGAGAGTGGTGAGGATTCATGATTCCATCACTTGATACCTTAACTTAGTTCTGGAAAATTCTCCAATGTTGGTTCTAATCCAGTTTCTCCTTCCTTTCTGGGACTCCAGTAATATTTGTATTGGACTTTCTCACTTGTACCTGCCCTATTTCTTGCCTCTTCCTCTGTATTTTTTACCCTTTCATCTCTCTATGTTTTCTTTTGGATATTTTCTTGTAGCTATCTTTCCCATTCACTCACTCTCTCTTCAGCTGTGTCTAAAATTCTGTCAACCCCACTCTCCAGAATCCTAACTGTGATTATTGTATTTTTCAGATCTGAAATGTCTCATTTTAATTTCCCCTTCTGTGCCATAACTCTTAATCCTAATTCTCCTTTTTATCTTTATATCCTTGAAAATAATAAGAATAGTTACATAAAGTGTGTTTCAGATTTCTCCATTTTCTGACTTTTATTTAATTTCTTTCCCTTGTCTGTTTCTCTTGGATTTTTGTTCCCATCGATGTGTCTCTTTGATTATCTGTTTATCTTGACTAAACGCCTGACATTTTATTTAGAAATTAATAGAGATAATTTGAGGATGGTGCTGCTTTCATTCACAGAAAAGTTAAGTTTATTGCTGGCAGGTGGCTTAGACTATTAGAAATTTGGAAGGACTTTGTTCAATAAAGGATTCAGTCCCTGTAAATGTCAATTTAGCTCATTATCACTTACTCCAAAGATGATGTTCTTCTGGTTTCCTACACAAAGCATCAGGAGTTACCAGGCTCCTTGGACTCCAGTGGTACCTGGACCTTTTTTGCACCACGCTAATTCTGAGAGTCTAGGAAAATTCTGCTCAGCCTCTCAGTCTCCTGGAATCAATGGATGTTCCAAGTGCAAGAAGAGCTATCACCACCTTTCTGAGTTTTCATCTTCCATCCTGTCTCGGTTGCATAATTCCTCCTTGCTTTGCTGGCTGTTTCATAGATTATTTTGTGTCCAACTTTTCTAATTTTCGCAGAGAGGTTAATCCAAATTTCCTAACTTCTGCTGCTATACTTTGAACTTCTCTAGACTCATAGCTCTCATGCCATAGTCTACAAACATGCTCCTATCTCTCAAACATTAAAATTTACAAGGAAAAAACCTCCCCCTGTCTCTATGACTTCTTTAAACCTGCTCTATTGCATATCATGCCTTCTCTTTATGGACAGATTCTTCAGAGGAGGCTACAGCTGTCTGCTCACACCTTCATTTTTCACTCAGCTTTTAACTGTCTGGTCTTTCTGTTACATCATAATTCAGAGACTGCTGTACATGAAATCAGAAGTGACCACCCAATTCCACAATCCAACAGACTCATGTTGGCCAGTACCTTACTCTCTTTCACATTTGAAATTCTTGAAACACCCAACCAGTGTAGTTTTAATTTTCATTGGTTTTCTTATTGTTGAAGTTTAATCTTCTTTCCCATGTTCAAGCACTATTTGCACTCATTCTTCTGTAAACTGTCTAGGTTATTGCTCATTTTATGAGAGCTGTTTGTATATTAAGGATTTAGTTCTTTGTTTTTATATGAAATACATTTTTTTATAATTTTGACATTTTTTCATGCAGATTTTTCTTTTAATGCAGTAAAATTTGTTATTATTTTGGAATTTTGATTCATATATTAGAAGTCCATTAGGGGATTTCTGATGATGGTGTGTGCTAAGCCAGGCTTGGAGGAGGGACAAACAATATTTGGTATTTTCTTAAAGACTAAAACACACTAAATTTCCTACCAGTCATCTTAGGTTATGAATCCTCCAGGATTTCCAATGGATTTTCACTTAAAATCAGGCACATGGAGGGAATTCTTTCAGGACTGTGTTCCAGTCTTATCCCCTGTGGAACATAAGGGTTCTGTTAGAACTATCCCAGAATTCAGGGTTACTTGTAGAGCAGGTCAAAACATAACAACTCTCATACCTTGCCCATCCTATAGCTGGTCATTTGAATAGTATCTAACAGTACCTTAAAACCAGCCCATTTTCGGCACATTGTATGAATTGCACTATAAAGTGTAGTGTGCTCTAAAGAACCGTCAACCAGGAAGCGTGGAGTTTTGTTTGCATGGTCCACAGAAAAGTGACTTAGTCTAGGGAGGAGACGATGGGAACCAAAATTTGGAAAATTTCCTTTCATATCCCTATGCTCTCATTTATTAGTTGTTTGATTCTGTCAATCCCTTTTACCTTCCTGAACCTTTTTAAAAACACCTATAACAAGAGGATAACCATTTGTCTCCCAGAGGAGTGATTGTAGGTATTTTTTAAAACTCTAAAATGTCTTCTTTGCCCTCACTTCCACCACCTTCTATAAATTTTTTGGCAAATGCTCTATTATTTTATGTTCTATCTTTTCCCATGACATTCTAGTACAGCATCTTATAAAGAAAAGATCCTACATGTGTAAAGAGAATTGAAAATCTAGTAACAATGAAGATGCATAATTATTGTATAAAATGGGCTGGAGGGATTGAATGCCTACATAATTCATAATGCATGAAGTTTGAGAGATATAAGGAAACAAATACTGAATAGTTCTAGAATATAACTGAATCTGGGTGGTGCCAGAGTCATGTAGGATTCACTTCACACAAGAAAGTTTAGGGTAGAAAAAATAGTAATTCTTTGAGTGAGAAAATAAGGTAACAGAAGAAGAAGAAAAGATCAACCAAGCATCAAGATTAGTGAAAGAAAGGAAATGACCGAAAGGCCAATCCAAATGCTGGTTACTCCACAGGAAAAAAAATTAAGAAATTGCTACAACACAGGGAAGCTTGACATTCGACACCTTGCTTATAAAAATTGGGGTAACAAGAACAATTTCTTGGATACTAAGAAATTTCTAAGAAACTAATATAGTGAATTTGAGTTCATGAAACAAACTATTAAACCAAACAGGAAAATATTTAATAAAAGGAATTTAATAGAGGTATAGAGGAGGCTAAGATATAGCTGTTATAACTACCTTTTACCTTACTGAAATTTCATATTATAAAAATTAAATATGTTTAAAAAGAAAAATAGTCAGAAAGTAAGTAATAATAAGGGGAAATCTATTATAATATGAATTTAAATGTTTTATAATACCCAAACCTATTTTATAGCTACACATTTCTTTTTAGTGGAAAGGATGTTAAAGAAAAAATCCAGCAGTAAACAACAGCAAGATACCTTTGCAATGTTCTAAGTCTCTTTACATGTGTATGTGTGGAGTGTCTTTAATGGGTGTGCTTAAATTTTCTTAGTGTCTACAGATATTCCTTTAAAACTATATTCCTGGGAGTCATTTCACTCCCTTGGGGATGTGCTTTGAAATTCATCATGTGGAATCCTTTTTAATAATTTTAAAGGAGGGAGGATAGTGGTGGTGAGAGATTGTTTGATATGCTGTGTTCCTTTGCTTTAAATAGCATTTCACTATTAACAGGTGCTCTGGAATGTCAGTATGATAGGTTGTATCAAGTGGAAATACCACAGAAGAAAACTTGTCACAATGACATAAATATTGCTTTTGATAGAAAAATCCTAAAATATTGAGGTTATGACAAAATATACTTAATTCAGGGCACTGAGTTCCACTGGAGATCAGACACACCCACTCCATGGGCTGGTCTTCTTTCTGAACTGGCAGGCCACGCCTGATGTAACTCTCACTCACTAAACGCACTCAAAAACATCCCTCAATCTCCTGGCCCCCAACTCCCCCCGGCAACTTCCCTCTCGGAAGGCCTGAGGAAATTTATATTGCTTTCTGGATTATGCCAGATATAATTATCACTGAGTATTTCAAAACACTGTCTTTGCAAGTTAGGCCCTGTTAATATCAACTGTCTCCTACAATCATGTGTATTTGGATTAGGTCTCCCTTTTTTCTAGGTGCTGCACTGTTCAGTCCATCTTCCCTTATCCAGACGCAAAATCTAAATCCTTGTAGTGCCATGTGATACAGGGTAGCTGTCCTTCTTACGTAAAAAAAGTATCCCCAGATGAAAATAGAGTCATTGGCTGTCCAAATTTCTTAAAATTGTGATTAACAAGTCATTTTTAAGGAACCTAGTTCTTTTTGAAATATGAAACCCTATTGTACTTTTTTCTGTTAATTAAACTTTAGCATGAACTCTGATTTTCGATCGTTTGTGTAGTCTGATGCCATAAATAAAACCCTGATTCATGATTTAACATTATGCAGAAATAAAAGGTTTTGTATTTGGTAATGTGCATTTAATCCAAGGTGCCTGAGCTCACCCCAGCATTCTGACCACTCACTTATCATTTACCTTTGCCTATTAATAAACAGTACAGATTCTGCTGTCACTGAGCTTTTAAACCTGTGGAGATGAGTGTATCAACCTCAGGCACCTTCTAATGATAACAGTGAGTAATACTATGACTTCTCAATGCTAATGTTGCTTCTCTGCTTTTACTCTCAGGAAACCTCTGTCATTGTCTCATGTCAGGTGACAATATGTGAGGCAGGAAGCAATGCAGCCAAGTACTCAGCACTCCACAAATCCTGTGAATATGTTACAGGCCATCTGAAGCAAACGTGGAGGGAGGACACACCATGAAACAATGTGAAAGCCTGCCAATTATCCAGCAGTGAATCACTCCAGCAATTCATGGAGAAGCCAAGACAATTACATTAGTCACTAGAAATATTTTTTGTGTTATAAACCAATTGCCAAAGCAGGGCTGCAGAGAGAATGAATGCATCGGACAGTAGGCATGAAAACATAAATAACAGGCTACTCATTTAAAGAAAAAAATCTGAAAAACTTTTCATATTTGTATAGGAAATTGGCTATTAATTAATTTCCAAACGTCCCACAATGATCAGATTTAGTTAACTAGTTAATTAGATTAAGTTTGAAAACTAAAGCTTGGAGAACACCCAGTAAGATACAAACTCCGATAAAATTGTTAAAAGGCTGGAATAAGTTCAACCAGTAGGAGATACTGAAAGTGAAGTTTTATAACATGGTTTTGTACTGTGGAAACAGAAAGTAGAATACCAATGAAAGAGGAAACAGAGAATGGAAATGAGGTTGAGAATGTGGAGGTGTTTCACGTAAGAAAAAACATTTTAATGCTGTGACTACTGAAGTCAGAGAAAGTAACCTGCGTTGGAAGTGCACACATTCTTTGGTCATTGGTTGTGTATCTAGTATTGGGTTGTTGACCCATGTGGACACAGACAAAAGCAGAAAACCTTAATCTTGCCTGAAGTGTGCTGAAAATCTGGGCGAAAAAAGAATATTAGTAAACAGAAAATAGAACGAGAAAGTTGGCAGTGAGTAAGCACCAAACTGTGCTGAAACTACAAATGCTATAAAGTGCAGTGGAAAGTAGAGGGTAAAACAGGGAGCACTTTATCTAAAAATGGTTCAGGAATTGAATCCATACCATAGGTAAGGGTTACATTCAGAGATAAGCATAGGAGTCTACACTTGAGTGAATGGTGCTTTGCCACTGATGAACAGTCCTCTAAAACAATAAATATTGTTTTAAAGTCATCAAAATATTCTTGGATCTCTAGGAAAGCAATAATGCTAGAATAAATGAAATATATTTTATAGAAAATGGTTTAACTAGTAAGAAGAATGAGATTAGGATGCAAAATGAACATACAAAAATTAGTTACACTACTATATACTGACAACAAACTATCCAAATAAGAATTTTTTAAAAAATCCCATTTACAATCGCATCAAGAAGTAAACATTAAATACTTAGGAATAAATTTAAGTAAGACTGTGAGAGATCTGTATGCTGAAGTTACAAAAAATAGATGAAAAAATTGAAGAAGACACACAGAAAATGGAAAGATACTCCATGTTCATGGAGTGAAATAATTAAGATTATAGATTCACTGCAGTCTCTATCAAAAGCCCAATGCTATTTTTCACAGAAATAGAAAAAGATCCGAAAATGTGTAAGGAACCACAAAAGACCTGGAACACGTTAAAGCAACCTTGACGAAGAAGAATAAAGCTGGTGGCATCACACGTCCTGACTTTAAAATATACTACATGGCTACAGTAATCAAAACAGCATGGTGCTGGCATACAAACACACACACCAGTGGAACAAAATAGAGCCCGGAGACAAACCCATGCATCTATGGTCAGTTGATCTTTGACAAATGTGCCAAGACATACAATGAAAAAAGGCTACCTATCTTTTTACAGTCTTTTTAATAAGTGGTATTGATAAACTGCTTTTCCACATACAGAAAAGTAAAACTGGACCCTACCTCCCTCCACATACAAAAATTAACTCAAAATGGACTACTTGAATGTAATACCTGAAACCATAAAACTATTAGAAGAAAAGATACCTTTCTGATATTGGTCTGGGCAATGATTTTTCAGATATGAACCCAAAAGCACAATTCAATGCCAGATAGGGTCAATGGAACGAAAAACAAATTTCCAAACTCATAATATTAAGTCCTCAGTTCTAAACACCCTCCTTTTTTATTAGTATGGCAAAGTTCCTCAATCTAACCACTGTTCCAACATGCAAGAGCCAAAACCACATTGCCATCACGGTCCCCTATGTGGCTTACCTCTCCTTCTCAGTTCTGTTAATCCCCAGGCCATCCTTTACTCCATCCTGACAGTCACTATTATGGTTATCTCTGGCTTACCCAGCCAGTTCCTCCTCGATTTCCAATCAATTTCTAATTGATCCAGCCCACACGCCTGTTCATGGAGCAGCATTGACAGATTCAACACTCTATGTCTGACTCTGTGAGAAGGCAGCAGGGGAGGCTCGCAGGGCAGTGTTTACAAAGTCTACTGTAGTGTCTAGTACTGCCCTTGGTCTTCACACTCACTCACGGCTCAGTCACTGACTCACCCAGAGCAGCTTCCGCCTGAGACCTTCCTTCGTGGTAAGTGCCCTGTATGGGCGCATCATTTTAAATCTTTACATCATGTTTTTACAAGCCCTTCTCTGTGTTTGGCTATGGTTAGATACACAAATACTCAGCATCATGTTTAGTTGACTTCAGTATTTATTACGATGGATGTCACGCACCCTGGGTGTGCAGTAGGTGCGGTGGAAAGCCATACCACCTCGATGTGTGTGAAGGTACTCTGTGATGTTCACACAACGACAAAATCACCTAACAACTCAGTTTTCAGAATGTATCCCCATCACGAAGTAACACAGGACTGTGTCACGTGAGGCAGCTAGGGGTGGAGATGAGCTCAGGCGACGGTCTTGCACTTGATGAGACATAAGGACAGCACCCTCTACATTTAAAACTGTGTCTCCATTATACTACAGAGTCTCTCTTAGTAAGGTATTTTCACTTATGTTATCTTAATTAATTCTCTCTATGAGTAAAGATTTTTTAAAAATAATATACAATAACCCCATAAGACAAATATCACTGCTTTTCTATTAACGAGAAGATAAATTTCAGAAAATATTTAAAAAACTGTACTAAGTCGCCTCGTAAGCAGCAGAGCCAAATTCGAATTTGAATTTACGTGAACCAAAGTCCACTTTAATAAAGATTACCTTTGACTTAAGGCCAGAAAAAGAGACTGATATATTTTATAAAAGGATCAAATGTACAGTTTCCAATGGGAATATGTGTTCATATTTGAATCAAGTGAAGTAAAATATAGCAGGTATAATTGCACAGTGAGAATTTAGGGTTAGAAGTAATCTACATATAAATAGACCTGATTGGTAGCCAGTCGTATAAAGTGGGGGTGAGCAAGATGGCTCGTGGGCTGCAAACGTCATATGGGCCATCAGTTTAAATGGGTGGCAAGAAAGTGGGGACAGTGAAGAAATAAAGAGGACATGAGAGTGTCTTCTGAATTTGGAAGGCCTGTCTTTTAAGGGGAATTGGAACGTGATCGAAGACTGGCTGTTGCTGGAAGGCAAATTTTGACTCATTATAAAGAGCAACTTTGCACCAAATATGAAACAGGCACTCGGATAGCAGCGAGATTCTCACACAGAAATAGGCCAGGCAGAGGCTAAAGAAACACGTGTATGTGTAAACCACCTACAAATCATGAAGACAAGCCACCAATCCAGGAGAGAAGCAGCACACGGATTGGAGACAGTCCAGTTTGTCTGTCCGGGTCTGGTTTCCACTCTTCTCCACCTTGCTCTGGGCCAGTGTGACCACAGCCGACGGGCTCCCTGCTCTCTGCAACTGTCTATGGGTCACAGTGGGAGCACTGGATGGAGAGGGAGAGGGAAGAGTTTGTCTTGCACTGTCCTCACCTGACTCTGCATGGGGCCACCTGAGTCCTGCTGCACCCTCCACAGAAGGTCACTCTCCCTTCTCACCTTCAGCCCAAGAGTGTAATTAGCAACTTCAATGGCAGGGGCTTTGGGGTCCTGCCCACACATCTGTAAATCTCCTTTCATTAAAATCTCTTCGCATCTCAGTGTGAGTGAGCCGTCTATTTGCTCCTGGAGCCCTTACGGATTCCGTCAGTGACTTAAAGGGGCCCCCGATGGCCCTAAGTAGACACCTGGAAAGATGCTCAACAGCATCGTTAATCGTGGGTATACCAAATAAAACCAAACAATATCATTTCGTATCCACTAAATTGGCAAAAATGAGACACTTGATAGTAAGCAGTTTGGCAAGAATACAGAATAGTGGGTACTCTCAAGAGCTGAGGGTGAGAGTATAATTTGATACAACCACTTCAGCAAAACAATTTGACATTTCCAGGGAAAGTGAAAAATGTGCACAACTTATGGTCTAGCTCTTCCATTTGCAGGCATAGCTGAGACTGTACATTCTAGTAACATTTATAATTTTAAAAGACAAAAAACAACCCAGGAACAAACAACCCCAATGTCATTAACAAAAGAATAGGAAAATCACATCACTGACTCCTCACGAGATGACATACTATTCAGCAATGGAAGAAAGAATAATAAACTAAAGATACACACATCAGCATAGTTGAAGTTCAAAGCATGATATTGAACAAGGAAAGCAATTTGCAGAACTCCTTCCACGCCATTCATTCATAGAAAGGACAAAGGCTTGCAAAACAAAATGCTACCTTGTTTCAAAGAGAGGCATATATGTGGCAAATCTATGAAGACAAGCGAAGGGGCGGCAGACCCAACATCTGAGATATGATTTACTTCTGGAGCACGGGGGATTGTGGCAATACAGGCAAGGGTGCCCAGGGGGTTGCTAAAGACTACTTCCTCGGCTGGGAAATATTTGAATTATTGTTTTATTTTTTTTGTACTTTCCATACACGGTAGGTATTCTTTTGTATGTATTCCATTTTTAACAAACGTGTTAAAGGGGAAGTCAAAGAATAGGACCCAGAATAAAAACTAATGAAAAATAGCTATTAACAGCTTATAAGAAGCTGTGACACTGTGTTGGTTTTGTATTGCTGTGTAAGAAATCACCACAAACTTAGTGGTTTAAAACAAAACAAATGCCCTCCTCTCT
>PVKM010048404.1:0-11207 GCA_004027735.1 Carollia perspicillata
GGATTTCAGAGTAAGAGACATACAAAAGGAGCCAATAACTGGCGTATTCTACTTCTGAATATGTTTAGGTGGACTTACTGTTTGTATTCCCTGATATAATGACAATTAGATGTCGCCTCTTTTCTTCGTAAGCAATAATTAAGCAGCCACTTAAAGCTCGTCCAATTATTCCACTGGATCACCTCTTCATAACGTGCTTTTGTGTGTGTATCTGAATCAGGTGTTTGTGGTGCTTCCCGGAAGAGAAGGAAACATCCCCCAGGGACTGAATCCTCAGCGCTTCTAGCAGTTCTGTTTTCAGAGGGTGTCAGAAAGTGACACAGAGGTACTGGTTGTAGTCGGCCGTGAACCCACGTGATAAAGTGGCCGACCACGGGTCACACCCTTCGTTTTGTCATTCTCCGAAGTCCTCTTCCACCGACAGTGTCGTTTGGGGGAATCCATGCCTAAAATGGCATGGCTGTCACGCAGTGCTGATGACACCTGTCCTGTCACTACATTCTGCCCAGCGCTGCCGGCTGCGGAGGGTCTGTGCAGAGGTCCACAGTGACGGTGGACGCTGTTACACTCCCGGATTTTCCTGTGTGTCTTAAATGAGTACCTTGAAGTGTCGCGTTACAAGCAGCAGTTACTAATCTATGCCAAAAACTTGCTGTGTAGAAAGTGCAAACATATGAAACGTACGACTCGGTTTTTGTATGAGGTCATACGTGTGCAGCCATGGCCAAGATGTGGCACATTTGACTCCACGCAAGCCCCTCCTGTGAATTCCCTTCGGTGTGTCTTCAGAACTAACCAATCATTCTGGCTCCTATAACCAGAGATTCTTTTTTTTTTTTTTTGCTTTATTTTTCAAATTTTTCCCCTCTTAGAGTTTCTCTTTGTTTATTTTTATGTTGAGTTGCCTTTGCTTACTAATTCTGTATCCTGCTGTGAAACCCACTGAATAAATACACAGCTGTACTTGATAGTTCTAAAATGTCCATTTGGAGACTTTTTATATCTGTTTTATTTTTCCATTGAAATTCTCAATTTTCATCAGTTTCTTCCATCTTTTCTTGTATCTTTTTCAAAGTATTAATCACAGGCTATTAATTTTTTTTCTATTCATGAACTCCAGACTGCCTTATCAAAGCAAGTTTCTTTTCTCTTTTTTTAATCCCTCCTTTGATTTCTGGCCCTGTTGCCTTAGCTTTTCAATAAGTCAGGTTTTTTACTGGACGGCGGGATAAAGTCCGTAGGAGCTGCTGATGACGTCTGCTACTGGGACAGTGTTCCTTGCAGGTTGGGGGCATGCCACTGAGTCCGATCAGAGCTGGGCGCTGCTGTAGGGACACCCACTGTGTCTCGTGCCACAAGGTCACACTCCTGGTGTTTTTAGGAACCAGAGTGGGGGTTTGGGTTGCACTCTTAAAGTGGTATACTTATCTTTTTCTCCTTCTGTCCCACGTGGCTGCAAAATTTGTAAAGGAAATGTGTGTGTGTGTGTGTGTGTGTGTGTGTGTGTGTGTGTGTGTGTGGTAGATCCCTTCCTCCTAGTGGAACTCAGCCTCCTAAGCACTGTCAGACCACCGGCGACCTCATTTTTCCTGGCAAGTTCTGCCCTGCAGTCTCGCTGGCAGCCCCCGAAGTCACGGTTAGACCCGGCTCTGAATTTGGGCTCAGCTTGGATGCAGTCCTACCCAGCTGCCCAAACCTCATGGTTTTCTTTCCAGCAATGAAATCTCTCTGTTGAGGCCAAGCTATACACCTCAGTCCGTGCCCACAAATGGCAAATAGCTCCAGGTTTTTAAGGTCCTCATGGTTTTCACAGACCTTCAGTGTTTTTAAAATAAAGTTTTAAGGCTCATTTGTTTGTCCTTTGTGGAAATTGCATGAAGAGTGCGGGCCAGCATGCACTTTGATGTTTTTTTGCCATAATAATGATAATTTCGTGAGATGTTCTGTGCTATCATAGATCCCCTCTCTTTTCCCTTCAAATCCTGCCACGCAAGCCCTCACCTGCCCAGGGCACTGTTTCAGAAATATGATTTTCAAAAAGATTACAAAACTAATGAAAGTGTAACACACATGTGCGTGTACATGTATGAAAATCACTGGACAAGACGAAAGACCCAACACTACCAGTACTGTCGTTTGAAGGGGTTCCCAAAGCACCCCAACTCAAGTGGATCACAATTCAAGTCTTTTTCATCCCCTTCCCCCTGTCCCCATACTTTTCTTCCCTTCCTATCGAATGGGGTGCATTGTGGCTACGTGAAGCTAGAAACTTGAGAGAGGGTCTCTTTTACCTTTCTTGTGAACGGTATAACGCAGCCCCGACATTCTCTTTGCTAAAATCGTCTCTCTTTTTCTCCATCAGGACCTAGTCCAAGCTCATTTTTTTTTTTTTTACCTATTTGACGACAGCCTCCACATGGGTTTCCCTATTTCAGTTTGATCCCTTTTAATCATTTCCCCCAATATCGATAGCTGTATTAGTAAGGGAAAAATTTGTGTCACTTTTTGATCTGAACCATTCCTTACAAGTTTATGTTAGCAAATAGGAATACATTGGCTTTGCACATCATACATATTCTTATCTGATTCTTGCTCACCCTCCACTCCAGAACCGAACTTCCCCTACAGCCTCCCAAGTACACGATGGCACTGCCACCGCTACCGTTCCCTCTACCTGGCATTCCTGTTCCATCTCCTTATCTGACACCTTCTCCTTGGAGAGCACCCCTGCTTGCTTATCTTGAACCCCCAGCCCCCCGACTGGTGAGGGACACACCCCCCACCCGCAGTTCTAGAGATAGTTTAGTGAGTTGTGTTCTTTTTTTTTAAGATTTTATTTATTTATCTTTAGAGGGGAAGGGAAGGAGAGAGGGAGAGAAATATCAATGTATGGTTGCCTCTCGTGTGTCCCCCGCTGGGAACTGGCCTGCAACCCAGGCATGTGCCCTGACTGGGAATCGAACCGCGATCGTTTGGTTCACAGGCCCCCACTCCATCCACTGAGCCACACCGGCCAGGGCTATGCGTTGTTCTTCTGATGGAACTGGCCTTTTCTATTTCACCCGAAGATTGGGGGTGGCATGGAATGTGAAGTTTCCACTGGACAGGTGGTGTGGTAGCTACTTCCTGCGTGATTGACAATACAAAGGTGGGGCCGTTATCGGATTGTATGCGGTCGCCTCCCGCTGAACCTACGTAATACATGCCCCGCATCCTTCTGCTACGAGGCTTCTCCCGGTCATTGTGAGTCTGTGCATCGTGTTTCTCCTCCTAGAATGTAAATAATTGGAGAGCAAGGGCCTTTCTTACTCGACTTCGTGTCCCCCAGACCCATCACAGTATCTGGTGCAGAGTAGCTAATACAACTTGGCTAAGAAGAGTGAGATCATGTTGATGAAGACTCTGTTGTGCCTGTGCCCTGCAGGAACATCGGACTGGTGCCGTGTGCTCACCGGATCAGCCCCGGCTTTCCAAGGGACGAATCTGTGATTAGGAGGCACAGGCAGGTGTCGATTTGAGCCATCAAATCTTAAAACGGCCAATGCGACATGTTCGCCATCTAAAAAATTATCGGCTTTTCTCCCGACCACAATTTGAGTCCTTTATGAAAGCTCAAGTGAATAATGCGTAGCTTTTTTTTTTTAAGCCTAAGATAACATTCATCTTATTACATCCTTACAGCCTGACTTTTCACTGAATTAAATATTAGGAGCTGGTGACACGAAACTGATGCCATCTGCTGAGATGCCAGGATTTCAACATTGTGACAACACTGTCATACTAACTACAAAGACGGATAGGTTTGAGGGAAATGAAGTGGTGTGGAAAGAAACGCTGAGACAGTTCGTGAATGTGCTGGAGAACGTGTTTTACAGCGTGGAAGGTCAGTGGATCTCGGCCGGGAGGATGGTACGCTTTCCATTGCTTCGCGTCCCCTTCAGTGGAAATGGAATGCATTCTCCATGTCGTGCTGCAGTCGTATGTTAAGCAAAATAAAATGTTGTTTTGATGGCCATAGATTTGTTCTCCACACAGAGCCTTCTGCGTGACAGGATCCCAGGCCCTCCATCTGGATGGTGATTAATCCACACAAGGGAACAGGCCCGGGTTACAGGAAAACTCCTCTGCATAAGCTTGGCGGTCCTACAGGAAAATGAAAAGTTATACCAGCTATATTAGAGGTTATCACCGCTAAGCATTATAATGTTGTGCAAATAAAGAGCTGGAGCCTATAGCAAGAAATATTCGATAAGTTTGGCCGCACACAGTTCTTTGGGACTTAATTTCAGAGCTACAGTCATGACCAACACTTACCATGAAGAAGAGACTGAGGGTGTTTCGTGCCACACACACTTAACATCACACAATGAGAAAATCCAGCTTTGAAATAGACATGCCCAGGATGTCGACAAAAGAAATACAGGAAGAGGATTTTTCAGCTCCGGAA
Organism: Carollia perspicillata; assembly: GCA_004027735.1. Lineage (NCBI taxonomy): Eukaryota > Metazoa > Chordata > Mammalia > Chiroptera > Phyllostomidae > Carollia > Carollia perspicillata. The sequence goes on from PVKM010048404.1 coordinate 4,448, forward strand.
CCACCAAGAGCATCAGCTATCTGCACGAGATTTGATGGGCCTCCAAATTGAGGATTAATTTTTAATGGTCTGCACATCACTGCGTAAGAAATCACTTTAATATGCACTGTACATGCTGAATGTTATGGTACAGATGGGAGTTTATAGGAGGGAGAGACCCGTGTAGGTCAAAGAGTTGGAGATTTTATAAAACAACTCAGTTTTCAGCGGACCTTAACTAAATAATGGTGTAGGTTTTGTAGGTTTGGTTGATATGAGTATGATAGTACTAGAATATGAATAAATATAAAATAATTATTGTGCTCAATAAATGCACACAGTATGGTAGATGATATGGTAGATGATAAGTAGGCAATAGACATTATATATGTATATTTTATAATAAAATGCACCTAACTGTTCAGATCAATGGGTTTAGACAAGGAGATACGTGCCAATGTAACCAAAACAGCCGAAACAAGATTTATAGCACGTCCACTGTAAGAAAACATTCCCCACTGGCCCTTTTCCTGTCCAGTTTCTCTCTTCCTACTGAACGGCCTCCCCTAATTCCTGTCAACCGCCTTCCACGGTCTAAATCTGTGTTCTTTTGAGTCCTCTGTCCCTGTAATTTCCCTTTGTGGCATGACTTAGCTCGTTAAGTACTGCTGGAAACCTCTCACGGAACTCTAGTTTTAATTCTTGAATTCTTAGGGAATCTTCTGTCAGTGGGATGCCAGTGAGCGAGATTCTTCTTAGGGCGACAGTAGTAATAAGCAAAGAAATAACACCTTGAGAGGCAGCTACAGCTCAGGCCCAGGCTGCTTTACTGCTCTGTAATGAATTACTTCTTGAAGTTTTCACTAGATATTCCGCTTACTTATTAACATGAAACAATTACTGGAAATATTCAATTATACGACCACTAGTCCTTGCTGTAAATCCTATCGCCAATATGAACAGGGGAGATGGCATGCGTCTAGTTCAAGTAGGGATTTCTGAGGCCATCCCTAGATTCCTCAAACCACATCCCATTGTTTTGAATGTGTTACACGCATAATCGTGCCATTTAAAATATCCCGATCTAGGGACAGGAATTTAAAAAAGCAGGATTTACATATACTTCATCAGATACATTTAGTCAAGTCAACATTTTGAAAACGTCTAGCCATTCCATTTTATCTTCCAGTTTTATTTGGTATTAGTTCCAGGTACACAGCTGAGCGGTGAGACAATCATACACTTTACAGTGATCCCTCCTCCTCCGTATTCCCCGCACCCAACGGGTGTCATGCATATTAGTAAAATATGATTGCAGACATTCTCTGCGCTTTGCTTCACATCCTGTGACTGTCCTGTATCTGCCAGTCTGTCCTCCTCCATCCCTTCACCCTCTTCACCCAGCCCTCAAACCTCCTCCCCTTCCGCAGCCACCAGTTCACTTTCTGGGTCTCTGATCACGTTCCAGTTTTGTTCGTTCATTTATTTTGTTCTTGAAATTCCACACATACGTGAAAGCACATGGTATGTGTGTCTCCCTTTAATCTGCAGCGGCCCCAGTACCACCTCTGCTGTCATCTTGCAATAATTACCGAAAGCACGACAGACAGTGGCGTGAAGCAGTGCGATGGCTCCGAGTCTGGTCTGTCTATCACCAAAGGCAGTGAGCCGAAGGGATCTGTTTCTTCCGTTCTTTGTTTGCCAGAAAACATAAAGATACAAGAGGAAGCTGTGTTCCAATTAAATAGCAGAGAACATCAAAGTCATTAGATTAGTATAGACCACACAGGGTTCTTATGAAGAAACTTTTGAGAGGGTGTCACGATAAATCCCCTAAAATATATTGATTTTTCCAGGCTCAGTCCACATCGGCAGAGTTTCCGTTCCGCAGCCGGGCTGTTTCATGTAGAGATTAACCCGGTGATCCCACACTTGAAAGAGAATGCCCCAGGACTTCATTTAGACTCGAGCCTCGCAGCTCTTTGCAGGGAAGGCTGGGCGATCCATACAAATTGCCAAGTGACGAAGCCAAGAGCAGAAGTGGAAAGGACAGAATTGTCACTGAGTTGACTGCTCTTGGAAATACAACTGCATAGACCTTGGTTAAGATACTTATGTGACTGTGGAGTCAGTGAGAATTAGGACCGCAGAGAATACAGTGTTCTCATCTCAACATGGAAATCTTGGGCTGGTAAATGAATATTTTCTGATCATAACCACTGACTACAAGGCTACCCAATATTTCATGTTTGTAATTATGTTTACAAATTTATTTCAAAAACTGCAAAGTCTATTATTATTTTTCAAACATTGTATGGGGAATCATTTTCCTTAATAAAACAATGAAAAAAAACAATAACATTGTATCAATGTAATATCAAATATATGACTTTGTTAAATGAGACTCTTCTTATAACAGGTCTGTAATAAAGTTATGCAGTCTCTACTTCATGTACACAGTACATAGGTACAGGAAAACAATGATCCAATTTTACATAGTTCTCTTAAAGCAAATAAAGTTGATATTACATGCATTATATAAAATGAAAATTCGTTGATTTTCATTTTATCCATACAGATAGACTGGTATGTTTATACATACGGATAGACTGGTATATTTCTAAATACATATGCAAACAAATACATTTTACACTTTTTTCCTGAAGTATCACTTCTATAGGACACATACTCCCAATGCCAAAGTTGTCATTAAACATTTTAGAAACATTTTGCGATTCATAAACTTTGAGAGAACCTGTGCCAGGTATATCTGAATGTTACAAAACAATAGAAAAATGAATGGGATACAGTGGGCAGGAGGAGTCGCACCTGCCGAGCCACAGTCTAGGGAGCGATTGGGTCGTTGGTGTCAGAAGGATAAAAGAATGTGCTGACCCTTGCAATGCGTGGAGCTCCGGGCTCAGCAATGGTGCACAGAGAAAGGAAAGCGATGTTCTGGGGTCAAGGGTGGCTGGAGACCAGAGCGTGCGTTTGCATTTGCATCCGTACGGTATGGGCATAACGAAGCTGGCCTGTGTTCGTGGAGGCAGATTTGTAAGGCGCTCAGGAGTCAAAGCATTCCGTGCAAGTTTCGGCACTTCCTGCAAACCAGTTGCTACAAACGGCATGCCAGGTGTCCATCCTCGTCGCTGCTGTGCGTTTACAGCTGCCCCACATTGAGCAACAGGTAGACGCGGGTACCCACTGAACAGTGTGGATGCTCCTCTGCTGTTACCTGTACCTCCACGTTCTCAGAAGCTGTGCCTGAGCAGTCCATCTGAAGATGATAGAACTGCTTCCCGTGAGGACAGGAGAGGAACAGAGAAGACCAGTGGTCACTGTTTCTTGTTCTGTGACTCTGTGTCGTCTGTCCTATGTATTCAGGCGAGCCCTGAGCTTCCTGGGTTCCCCAGCTGGCGGACATCCAGAGGGTTGTGAAGAGGACATAGATGGACATAAGGCTGGGCTGTATTTGAAATGGAAAGCTACGTAATGTTCTCGCTCTCTCTGCTGTGATATAAAATCCTCAAACAATCCGTTCCTTAAATATTGACTATTTACCTGGTTCCTGATGGAATGAGTTTAGAGGATTACAATTCGTGGGAATTAAGTTTGTTTGTTTTCATTTAGGAAGTATAGATTAAGAACTTTCAAGTTTATGGGAAATTAGTAAATTAGAACTCTCCAAGGCATCACTCCATTCCTTCTTACCATTGAAGAAACTCTAATAAAAGTGTAAGTTTGATCATTTTTCTGATACTACCCTTTCTTCTGATTTCTACCTTAATGCAGCATTTTTAGTAAACTTTATCTATGTGTTACATTTTATAATCTACTATATAGTGTGTATATGAAAAAAAAATCCTTGGTGCCACTAAAGTCACTCACGTGTTAAACAAATCAGCGTTTGCACTTTCGTGATTCTGAGGTGCAGTCCTGACACCTGACAGTGCAAACTACAGAGACGCCTGTTAGGGCTGCCAGCCCTTTGAAACAAGAGGGCTTCCAAAATTCGTTAAAGCTAGTTTAGTAGCTCATTGGGAGCCAGGCAGTGGTGAGGCTACTTGGGAGCTGAAGAAAAATGGGGTACAACGGTAGCCCTGGCCTTACGGAACTTATATTCTGTTAGGGGAAAGCAGTCGTCTGCCTTAGGTTCTTGGTACACTAGTTTGGAGTGCGTGGGAGGGCACATTTCTGTGTGCAGTTGCCGATGACAGGCAGGAAGAAGAAACTAATGTCCAGTTACTGTTGGTTATTTCCTCCAGGGCTGCTCCACGGCACATTTGGGTCCGTGTAACAGAAACGGTGGAGCTGAAGTCAAACCCCTGTTTGCTCACGTGATTGGCAGCATGTGCCTGTCTGATGCACACAGGCGTTTTTTGGGGTCACGGCTCAGCGGCTCTGCTCTTCGGCTCTGAATGGCGACACATGTTTATGTCCGTGGGTCCCTGCGTTTCTCTCACAGTGACATCAGTCCCGTTGTCCTTGAAGAGCCGCAACTTTCTTGTCACCCTCGACATTGTTCTCAGTCATTTGCCTTTTGGAAAGGTCTTTTCCAGTCGGCCTGTCTGCGGTCGCCCCTCTAAGTCTGGTGCTTGGACTCTGCTGAGATTCTCAGTCTTTTTAGCTCTCTGTAGTGTGGAACTAAGACTTATTGATCCTCCAATTGGAATCTTGTCCAATATCATTTGTGTTTATTCGCTGAAAAAGTGAAATGAAAATCAATCACTTTAAAAAATTAATATCAGGGTCCTTAAACATACAATTATAGAGACATTCGAAGCATGTCAATTTCTGAAATCATCTCAGTGAAAACTTGAAAATAATATGCAGCCCTACTATGCTCAATTGAAAAAATGTGTATCTGAAACCTTCACATCCCTAAAATGAATATTCAATATTTTAAGCAGAGCCATCTAAAGTATTTCAGTGAAATTTGTAATTCCTTATGAGTTTAAAAGCAGACAGAAATTCAGATAGTTTTTTTTAGTTTGTATAGTATTGCATATGCATTATATTAATTAAAGCAAAATTACTAATATAGCATGTAATACAATGATAAATATTGATTTATAAGGAGCCTAATTGTTAAGGCTGAGGTCTATTTTTTATTTTAAAAAATCAAGCAACTAATGTCCCTATCACTCCCCGAATATCATCTCCAAATGCCGTGGAAGGTCAGATGGAAATACAGACTAATCCATTTACGTGTTTTCTTATGTATTTCTCCCCTCTCCATCACACTGGAGAATTGGCCAGGACAGAAACCTTAACAGAAGTAGTCAGGATTCCGCACACTGTGCTTACTATGGTGTGGGGATATATGAAAGGCGCTCGGTCGACATTCAGTGAATGAATAATAAAATGAGTAAATTTGGTTATAGTTGTACAATAAAATATGGCCATTATAAATTCTGAGCTTTTCTATAAAATATGAAAAGAAAAGATGCATACGTACATGGTATTATGGTAATAGTTTCACTGAGAATTCCCTGTGTAAAATGGCTTTGGAGAGGGACACGGGATACAAGATGTTTGAGTGCAGAATGGGATTAGAAGCAGAAACTCATCGCAGGGTCTCAGAGAAGTTTCTTTTCCGAAGTCCCGACAAATGAGCAAATGGCCAATGAGGCCCTGGTGCTGTGTGTGTAGAGAGGGAAGCAACCTCCTGAGACCCAAGCAGTGTGTGTGTGGGGGGGGGGGGGGGGGGGGGGGGGGGGGGGGCTGGCAGGAGCTGGGGTGTGTGCGTGCGAATCTGTCTATCTGTGGAGGGCGCTAGGGAGTCAGGGAGCAGAACAAAAACCAGTACATTTGTTTTCTTTATCCTTGACGCCACCATAGTTAAACAGGTTCAATTTTTGTTACTTCACCTCAGGAGTTCGTTTGGCAAAAAAAAAAAGAAACTATCAATCTACCATCTACCTTATCTATCTATATCTATCTATATATCTATATACACACATGGACACACATATATATTAAAAACTCTAGATCCTATAATTTTCTATACATGGTCTTAATCACTGAGGAAAATTATATAAGAACAGGGATTTTCACTAATTTTTCACCTAAAAAAACAAATAGGATTATTTACCCTCTGAGTTGTCAGTAAACTAACAATGACCAAAGGCTTGTTGCCTGCGTCACTATCTGTGGATTCAGGTTATAGACGGAAGCAGAGGCAGAAAATATAATCAATGAAATGACTGAATAAATGCATCTTTAGGTAATCTGGTTAGAGTTTGATATTGAACAGCGACTGGAGAGGACTGTCCTTGTTTTCAGGTGACGGTTCTTCCCTCATCACTCATCCTTGTTTGACATCAAGTCATTAACTATCAGTGAGTTACTCACTTGTACATGGAGATGCTAATGTCACAAAAAAGGCTCAGAAAAGGCAGGTCTTTAGTAAGACTTGAACCCAGTCTTGGAATTGCTGGATGGAGCAGCAACATCGAGCAGGTCCCTAGGAAGTCAAGTGCACGGTAATGCGGACTTGGACTTGGAAGAACTCACGGAACTCACAAAGCAAGAGGTCATTTCCAGGTCCAGCTAAATAATTTTCTTCGAACCACGTGACTGTATTTTAAATGGTTACAAAACCCACCAAACAGAATAAGAGGAAATTATCAAAAAATTACCAAAGACCTTATTTTAGCAGGTTGCATAATCTAAGTACCTACTTTTTCTGACTATGAGATGCACACCCTCCCGCCCCCCAATTTGGGAGGAATAATGGTTGTTAATGCTGCTGTTGAGTTCTGTTTACATTTACATTGGC
>PVKM010048405.1:0-11205 GCA_004027735.1 Carollia perspicillata
TTTAACTACCTATTTAAATGTATAATTAAATATATATGTATGTATATATATGTATGTATACACACACAGAGAATAAACCTCCAATTTTATATTGTTAATGTGTTCATACATGTATTTGAATAAATAAAAAAGTCAGAAGGAAATATAACAAAGAGGGAGCAATGATTTTATCTCTTATGTTAAGATTATAGGTGACTTTAATTTGCTTCTTTATATTTCTCTAGATTTCCTATTTTTTAACAAGAATAAAATTTTTATAAGGAGAGAATATGCTTCCAATATGTCTTCATTACCGCCTTTGAAAATAGTTTTTTTTTTCAGTCTATCTGGGCAGATGTTTCTTTTGCATATTTTTTTTCATGGACTGAAATCCTTGTCTGACTTTCACAAGGAATCAGCTCCTTACTGCTAAGCAGGAATACTAAAATTTGCACTGAGACTGAATGAGTGATTTTGAGCATGGCAGAAAGTCTTTGGAGTGTTTGTTTGTGTGTCTGGTGTGTGTGTCTGGTGTGTGTGTGTTTTGACTACATGATGGGATTTGGATGAGCAGAAATACAAAACAGGGTTAGCTGAAGCAAGAGATGAAAGGAAAATATACAAAGGGAAGGTTGGGGAAAGAAGCCAGAAATGAGTAAAATGCAAAGTCTAGAAAACAGGTGGAGAGCAGCAGGCAAAGTGAGTGGAAAAGTTATATATCCCAGAGCATGTTGCAGAAATCCCAAATTACTGGATGCTAGTTACAGTATTACTAATAGAAATCGGGACTATCTTTTTTCTTCTATATTATTTATTTTTCCTTTGTTACTAGTCTACATGATCCTTTTTACATAACGTTTTCATCTCTGTTGCTGTTAATATAAACTCTAGGTTACTGTTTTAGACAATTATAGTCCTATAACAAGAGTTAATAATAAGTTTGAATTATTATTTTCAAAGAAGTACATATTCAGGATACTTTGATTGACTTTGGCCTTGTGATTCTCATGAACATTAAAAGGAAATGAAATGAAGTAGTCATATTTCTAGAACTGTGGGAAACTCCTTAGTTTTGCTTTGTATGGATTTATACAACCTACTTTTTATTTTTTCGGTAGTGGTCCTTTTCTCCTTTTGAGGAGACATGTACGTCAGTGGTCTTGAGCTCGAAGGAATCTGAAACTTAGCCTGCAATTCTCTGAAATCACCTACACCTGTATGGATTTCAGTTGAAATTATGAAGTTGCTTTGCTTCCCATTAACCTACCTGAGATGGACAGAAATATTGCCCATTATTTATTTTGTATGCATAAATGCTTCACAAATTTTTATCCATGGAGTAGGTAAGTACTTCAGATTAAGGAATGGTATTTCTGTTTTTGTTAGTTTTTAAGTACATGGGAAAGATTCTTAAATACAGAGAAAGAGAGACTTCTGGCCAAAAAAGAGGCGTAGGTAGACATACTGTGCCTTCTCACGCAATCAAAATTAAGGACAACAAAAAAATTAGAAACAAAAAAAAAAAACGACCACAACTTACAGAAACTTAAACTTTACGGAAGTCCAACAACCATTCATCCAGACTGGTGAGAGGGGTGGTGTTGGTGGCTGGTGGAGAGGGGTCGCAGCAGGGAAAAGTGGTGGCTGGTCACCCAGGCGCCCAGGTAGCTGCTAGCAGACCCCATGCATGAGGTGGCAACGAGCAGACCCAGTGAGGTACACAAGGCGGCTGGCTGACTGAGGTCCCTCATTTGCAGGCAGATAAACCAGGTGAAAACGGGCATGAAAAAGACCACGCAACTCAGGGCCCCAGCACCGGGAAATAAAGCCTGAAAACACTGATTAAAAACACCTGTGGGGGGTGAGGCACAGGGAGTGACTCCCAGCCTCACAGGAGAGTTCGTTAGACCCACGGGGTCCTAGAATGTACACAAGCCTGCCCACTGGGAATCAGCACCAGAAGGGCCCAGTTTGCTTGGGGGAAGTGGAAGAGGGGGCTGAGATTTGACAGATAGTGGAACAAGCACCATTGAACCTTCTCAGACCCCACCCCCACATATAGTGTCACAACCCAGTGACATGGGTTGCCCCGCCCTGGTGAACACGTAAGGCTCCACACCTCATACATAACAGGCGTGACAAGACAAAAAAAAAAGGCCCAAACAAAAGAATAGATCAAAGCTCCAGAGCTAATGCAACTAAGCGACCAAGAGATAGCCAACCTATCAGATGCATAGTTCAAAGCACTGGTGATCAGGAGGCTCACAGAATTGGTTGATTTTGGTCACAAATTAGATGAGAAAATGATGGCTACGCTAAGCGAAATGAAGGAAAATGCACAGGGAACCAATAGTGATGGGAAGAAAACTGGGACTCAAATCAATGGAGTGGACCAGAAGGAAGAAACAAACAACCAGACAGAAAAGAATGAAGAAACAAGAATTCAAAAAAATGAGAAGAGGCTTAGGAACCTCCAGGACATCTTTAAATGTTCCAACATCCACATTATAGGGATGCCAGAAGGGGAAGAGGAAGAGCAACAAGTGGAAAAGTTATTTGAACAAATAATAAAGGAGAACTTCCCCAATCTGGCAAAGGAAATTGACTTCCAGGAAGTCCAGGAAGCTCAGAGAGTCCCAAAGAAGGTGGACCCAAGGAGGAACACACCAAGGCACATCATAGTTACATTACCCAAGATTAAAATGAAAGAGAGAATCCTAGAAGTAGCAAGACATAAGGGGACAGTCACCTACAAAGGAGTTCCCATCAGACTGTCAGCTGATTTCTCAAAAGAGACCTTGCAGGCAAGAAGGGGCTGGAAAGAAGTATTTGAAGTCATGAAAGGCAAATACCTATATCCAAGATTGCTCTATCCAGTAAAGCATTCATTTAGAATGGAAGGGCAGATAAAGTACTTTTCAGATAAGGTGAAGTTCAAGGAGTTCATCATCACCAAGCCCCTATTATATGAAATGTTAGAGGGACTTATCTAAGAAAAAGAAGATAAAAAATATGAACAATAAAAAGACAGCAAACTCACAGTTATTAACATCCACACCTAAAACAAAAGCAAACTAAGCTAACAACTAGAACAGGAACAGAACCATAGAAATGGAGATCACACGGAGGGATAGCAACAGGGGAGTGGGAGGAGGACAGAGGGGGAAGTACAGAGAATAAGTAGCACAGACAGAGGGGAGAAAATAGACAGGGGGAGGGCAAGAGTAGTGTGGGAAATGTAGAAGCTAAAGGACTTATGACTCATGGACATGAACTAAAGTGGGGGAGTGTGGGTGAGAGGGGGTGTGTGCAGGGTGGAGGGGAATGAAGGGGGGAAATGGGACAAGTGTAATAGCATAATCAATAAAATATATTTTTGGAAAATACAGAGAAAGAGAAATTGTTATGTTCAGCTGGTCTACCAGACAAAATGGTGGCCATTAAAATCCAGTTGTCTACTTCATCTGTCATTGTGTATATGTGTGTATGCATATTGATAAAGTAACCTAATATGTTACAAAAAAATGATTAGTTCTCACCCTGGCCAGTGTAGTTCAGTTGGTGGGAGCATTGTCCTATACATAAAAAGGTTGGGGGTTCCTTTCCGGGTCAGGCCACATACCTAGGTTGAAGGTTTATATGGGAAGCATCAAAATCATCAATGTTGCTCTCTCTGTCTCTCTGTCTTCCAGTCTCTCTCTCTCAAATCAATAAACACATTTATTTATTATTTTAAAAAAACTTTAAAAAATGATTAGTCCTCTTTGGAAGATCTTTGGACAGTTACTATCTGATTTACAATAAATTGTTTAGTTTCTGTTGCTGGGTTTAGGGTAACTCTGGCCGAATAACACCCTAGTTACATTTAGCACATCTAGATTCTGCTCAGAGGACCACACAAACCCTGCAGTGATGCTACTCTTATGGAATGTGTTAAATTGGAGTGTTCCAGGGACTAAAGTGGGCCATTTTTGAGCCAGGGAAAAAAATTAGAATTCTTGCCATGGAGTATGTTGCCCCTCCCCATTTTTTTTGATGTATTGGACCTAGAAAAGGAGGGTTGACCTGACTATACTTTTTCTCTTTGTGGTATTGATCTATGTGATTATAAAATGGGACATTTGGGACAATATGACCATGTTTTTGCCATTACATGATAGTCATGAATTAATAACATTGACGCCTTATCTAATATGAGACTCAGTTAATTTACTTAACATCTCTGAGCCTCAGTTTTCTCATCGGTATAGTGGGTTTACTACTATGTGCTTCAAAAGACTGCTCTGAGTTAAGTGATAGAATGTATTTCCTCTGTCTAACATAGGGCTAGACCAAGAATATCTGCTCCATAGAGTGGATCATAAGTGTTTTCTTTTAAGAAAATCTGAATATTTTTGTGGTATTTTAGGTTATTCATTAGGAAGTTTCTGCCAGAAAGTGTCTATATAATATGCTTTAACTTGAGAATTTGGTTCATATTTTTAGCTGTTCTGATTAGACACTTTTAATGGCTGCATCCTTGAAAAATATATTTAAAAGATTTTTACTCCATGTGTTATAATCTTTCTTGTTATTTATCAGAGAACATTGTACACTCTCCCTTAAAGGATCCAAATGAGAATAGATATGGCTTCTGAAAGTCTTGGGTATTTTTAATCTTCTAAGTCTTCAACGAATTGTCATTTCATTAAGGTGCCCTGCTGAGATGTTCTTTCACATACCATCATTAAGATGAATTGTAGCTCTGCTCTATAATGCACATATTAGAAGCTCAGCCCACGTGTGCTGAAATTCCAACTGCAGACACGACTCCAGTTCCTGGAGAGGAATGCTGAATCACAGCTGTGGGTTCAGGGAGCTCTGCAGTCCGTTTCAAGTCAGTGAACCGTCTTCCTAATGATGGAAAGAAAAGCCCAAAATATGAACAAAAAAGTTAGCTCTTCAGTAAAAATCAAGCATATAAGCGAATACCAAAGATTATTGTTAGAAACTGTAAAATATACAAGTACATAGCAATATTTTCATTTTAACCATTTGTAAGGAAGTATGCAGTTCAGTGGCATTAAATGAAATCAGTGTCTTGTAACCATCACCACTGTTTATACTTTTTCACTGTCCTCAACATAGACTGTGTACTCATTAACCAACAACTTCTTCTTCCCCTTCACCCCCTGTTCCTGGTAACCTCTACTTCTGTCTGTATGAGATTTCTTATTCTGCATACCTCACACAAGTGAAATCATATTTGTTCTTCTGTGTCTGGCTTATTTCATTAAACATAATGTTTTGAAGATTCATCTGGGTTATAGCATGTATCAAAATTTATGTCTTTTTGTGGCTGGATAGTATTCTATGGCGTGTAGACACTACATTTTGTCTACCCCTTTATCTGTTAATGGACACTTGGGTTGTTTCCACCTTTTCAATACTGTGAATAACACTGCTATGAACACTGGTATATGGGTATCTGTTTTAGTCCCTGCTTACAGTTCTTTTAGATATATACCTAGGAGTGGAGTTGCTGGGCCCTATTGTAGCTCTGCGTTGAACTCTTTGAGGAGCCACCAAAATGTTTTTCACAGTGGCTACACCATTTGACATTCTTGCCAGCACTAGCGTTCCACGTTCTTCACATCCTTACCAGTACTTGTTATTTTCTAGTTGTTGTTGCTGTTGTTATTATTATTATTATAGCCATCCTTGTAGGTATGAAGTGGTATCTCATTATGGTTTTGATTTGCATTTCCCTAATGACTGATAGTGTTGAGCATCTTTTTTATATGCTTGGGGGTCATTTCTATATCTTCTTTGAAGAAATATCTACTTAGTCCTTTGCCTATTTTTTTTAAAAACTGGATTCTTTTTTCTTCTTTTTATTGTTCAGTCATAGGAGTTCTTTGTATATTGTGGATATTAATCCCTTTTCAGATATGATTTGCAAATATTTTCTTCTATTCTGTAGATTGTCTTTTTACTTTCTTAATAGTGTCCTTCACTGCTGAACAACTTGTAATTTTTATGCATTCCAATTTACCTATCTTTTGCTTTGTTGCCTGTGCTTTTGTTGTCATACCAGAGGTGACTTTTTAATGTTTCAAATAGAACTTTAACGTTGACTTCCAGTAATTATTTTTATAACTTGACTCTTGTCTTCTGTTATCTGGGCCATCAAATATGTTTTCTTGGTTACAGAGTATCGTGAATGGTGACTAATCTCTTTTACAGCCCATGTGGTTCTCAAAGTCACATACAATAGGTTTGTTCTGGTGACTACTCCTACAGCAATTGTCATCTCATCCTTTCTTCTCTATCACGAGAGGGGACAAGACAAGATAAAGTCTGTCCACAATATTTAAAGATTTTATTTATTTATTTTTAGAGAGATGGATAGAGAGGGAGAAAAACATTGATGCGAGAGAGAAACATTGATTGGTTGCCTCCCACATGTCCCCGACCTGGGACATGTGCCCTGACCCATAATGGAACTGGCAACCTTTCGGTTTAAGGGGTGATGCCCAGCCCACAGAGCCACACCAGTCAGGGCTGTCTGTGATGTGTCATATGCAGGCTGTCAAGTAGGGCTGGGTTAGATGTGGTGACATAAGCACATTCTACAAACACCGTGCCCAGGATGCCCAGGGAACACGCTCAAGCTTGCTCAACCTTGCTTTGCTTCCTCACTGTCAGAGGTAACTCCGTTTGCTACTTACAGTACAGCCAACAGAAGAAGTAGTGTCCAATGTCACCTGCTTCAAAGGTTGCCATTTTATTCTGTCAAATTGGTGGTCTAGCAGGGGAATAATTGGAAGAAATGAAGAGGAAGGGGAAAAAGTAATCAAAATGTCAGTCTGAGTGGTACACAGAGATCTCAGAGACCAGAAAAAGTCAGCACAAGCCTCAGAAACAGAACAGTCTTTTGTGACCCTAGAGAACCAGGCTCATCAACCAATCTGTCCCTTCCTTGTGGATTCTTATCAAACTGTCTTTGAGCAGGTTCTGAATATTAAATGCCTTAAAATTTACGCTGTAGCTTGATCCAAAGCTAAGAGATCAGAAAAGTAAAAACACCACAAATAAGTCAAAACTATCACACCCATTGCTTATGCACTGACTGGACGACTAGTAAACATCTCCAAGTTGTGTCATAACTATTCTTTTAATCCTTTTTTTCTGGTAAAACTAAAATAGTTGAGATGCAAGCAATATGTACAGTTAAAAATACACACAGATGTGACTATCTCAGGAATTGTGCAACAGTATGATGGCTTGAAGATCTGGACCTCAAGAAGAAACAAGGAAATATCACTTGGGGTAGCCCTACCGGAGACAGAAAGAATAACTTCTGGAAACAATATAGTTAGAACCCTGAGAAATTAAACAGGCATAGGGAGCACCAGCAAATCACAGCCAGGTCTTGCCTTTTTCTGTCAGGTTGGTTGCTGACACCCTGGCACTCCCCAGGATCGCCCTTTCTGCCCACCTCCTACTGCGCCAGCCTTTGCATTTTAATCCCGTGCTCTGGAGCAAGGATTGGCAAACTTTTAAAATAAAGAGCAACAGACTACACATTTTAGACACTAGTACTAGGAGGCAAAATCAAAGATATTATATGGGGACTTCTATAACCATTTTATACATGCAACCATTTAAAAACATAAAAAACATTCTTAGCTAGATTTGGCTTTGGCTTAAGAAGCAGTGTGCTAAAGGCCAGTTGAGCCCAGTTCTGGAGGGCTGATCAATACATGGGGCTCCACTATGGGAAAGAGCAGTAATGGCATGTCATTAGCAACCCGGAGATTGCTAATGACAACCAGGAGATTTGTGTGTTTGAGGGTTCTCCATTCACATAGAATATAGAGCATTGTATCCTTAGAAAGTGCACCTTCTACGGTATTCCACAACCATGAGAAATCTCTCTTCTATCAAGGTGCGGTTGACATGTGATATTTTGTATCTCATTACTGATATCTCAAGTTGAATAATAAAGACTACTGAAAAATAGTTGAAGATTTCTGTGAGAGATGGCATGGGCGTAGGCTCCCCTTGCCATGTTGGCCTCGGGAGCACGATGAGACATGGAACATGGCCATCTTGTTAGTATGAGCGTGCTAGTGACCGACAAGCAGCACAGAGAGGCTATGAGAATGAATGAGATAATGTCTATGAAGTGCTTTGAGCTCCCTAGAAGAAATTTTCTTTGTAATTAGAAAGTAATGCTGCATTATTACAGTTATTATGATTATCACCATTATTAAAGGTAGAGCCAGAAGACATGGCCCTTCCAATGAGAAAAGTTGTAAATAAAGCTGGGCAACTCATAAAGGAAGTGGTTCATGCACCTATTATGAGCTTCCAGTTCGTAATTACAGTGTCCTGGATGGTCATGCGTGCACCGGTTTGTTTTTCATCCCAAAGAACAACCCTTTGCGTGCATGTGTAACAGCTCCCACAAGGTGCCCAATGTACACCCAACACAAAGGGGACAGTAGAAAGCTCTGTGTGACCACTGAATTGCAAACTTGAAATTCAATCAGTTATTCAGGATTATTGTAAAATTTGCACAGAATATTATAAAATTTGTCGGTGGAGAATATCTGTTAAGAAAAAATACAAGTATGACTCTTACCTGTGGACCAAAGGATAACAAAAGGAACCATGCGTTTACTTCACTCTCCCATCATGATAAACATTAATGAAGCATTTACTTAAGTAATGCCAATGCCAAACTATGAGAGATCAATATTACCCTCTTTCTTTGGTTTCAAAATGCTCATTTTATTCTCCTACATCTCTGGTCCCATAGAGGATAGAATGGTGAAGAATGAATACGAAGGATAAAAAGTAATCAAAAAGCCAACCTGAGATGTACATGGAATCCCTGCTTGGCTAGGGCCAGTCCTTGATCCAAACCCAATGGCATTGGGACCCTAGAAGAACATGTGTAGCGGCCACACTGTACCTACTCCATCGGTGCCCTGCAAACTCTGCTATAAGCGCATTCTGAATGTGGAACGTAAGCCCTGGCTGCATGCAGAGCTCAGCGATCTGAAGCTGGGAGACAAAATGCATCACTGACAACATCAGAGCCTGTTGTCTCCCTGCCTCTGGGGCAGGGTACACTAGACTTTCTTCTTCTTGGAAAGGGTTGGTAATTTACCACTTTTCCACGTGACCTCTTATCCCACCCAGCACACAGCCTTTTACATTCCCTTTTCCAGTTTTTCATTTAAATATAACCTTGGTTAACCATGTTCTCTTGTACATAGCCACCGACAGAAGGATAGGTATAGTTTACGCCTGGTGAAGGGTGGCAAAAGATGCACTCCAAAGTATGCCACTTTAGCGTAAAGATTATTTTGAGCTAAAGGCACGTAAACAACAGATGCAAGGTGAGTGCTCTGACCTACTGCCCTCCTCTTTCTTCCTGAAAGAAGGAGAAATAAGGAGGGACTCAAAAAACTGGAATTTATTTATAAAAAGTTGTGTATTTATTCTTACACATTTAAACTTCAGTTGCTTTCAAAGTACTCTCCATTTTATGCAACACACCTATGGAGACTTTTTCCCACTGTTCAGAACAGTTTTTGAACTCATCGATGTTGATGCCTTTTTGTGCTTCTGCTGTTTTGCATTTCACCTCTTCCACACCAGCAAAATGTTTCCCTTTGAGGATTCTTGTCATCCAGGAAACAAAAAAGTCACGCAGGGTGAGATCAGTTGAATAGGGAGGGTAGGGCATGGGTGCCATGCCATTATTGGTCAAAAACTGCTGAACGCTCAGCACAGTGTGGGCAGGTGCACTCGTAAATCACCTGTCGTGAAATGGGCAAATGCATTGAAAGAATCTTCCAAAAAAATTCACTGAAGCCGAACCAGCATTTCACAACAATGCCAGCTGGTGCACTGATACAGATGGGTTCCGAGAGCACTCACCTAGTGGGGGAAGCCTGTGCTACAGGTCGCTCATCCTCTAGAAGATAATTCTAGTGTGTTTTGGGCCCACCCTTGTAAAACACGTCCATGGAAGATGTCCGTTTTTATTACCAAAGATGGGAAGTCAAAGTAGAGAAAAATCTGTACAGACAAGCTCACCCTTACTTTCCTAATTGCTTTCCCACCATCACCTGCCTGAGCCCTTTGTTTTGTCTAATGTCCCTAAATTGCTAGTTTTGTCCAATTCAGTATATAAACATTCAATTCCAGCCAGGTCTTTGGGTCTTCATTTTCTTATATTTATTTTAATATAAAACTTACATTAAATAAATTTGTATGTTTTTCAGCTTTTAATTTGCTTTTTTTGGTACAGAAGCTCCAGCCAAGAATGTAAAAGGGCGGAAGGAAAGGTTAGTGGTGAAAAACATTTTTACAAAGGGTAATTCAGAAAGATAAAAATTAATGGATCTCATTTTTTCTACTCAAAAGTAGTTTTATTAAGTCCTAGAAGAAAAAAAGTTTATGTTTATTCTACAAATTATATTTGTGACCTCATTAAATAAATGAAAGTCAATGAGAAAATTGTTAGAGCCTTTTAGACAATAAAATGTTAAAAAGCCAAGCATGTATGAGGAAGAATCATAAATTACATTTTAATCTTTCAACCCTTATATTTATAAAGTGCCTTAGAGTTCACAAATGATGGCCACATGTCCACCCTCATTTAATATTTGCAGTACATGAGCTACATATTATTATCATTTCTATTTTTCAGCTAAAGGAACTGAAGTTCGGAGAGGCAAACTGATCTATGTAAGAAAAAGTATCCATCTAGTGGCAAAGCTGTGGAGGGAATCAGTTTGTTCCAATATCAAGTTCATACATTGAAAACTATGTTAGGACACAAATTTGGCTCCGGCAGCAAAGGCCCAAACAAGAGAGAAGTTTATTGCTCTCTGATTGTCTCTAAATAGTTTGAGCACCAACAGTCTCAGGCAGAGAGGACAGTTCCACCATGTCTAGGACCCAGGCTCTGTCTCTCTTGTTGGTCCTGGGCTCATGGCTTCCATCTCATGGAATAATCCAATGGTTTCGGTTCCCATGATCACATCTTAATTACAGCCAGCAGGAAGAGAAGGAGAAAGAGAAAGGCTTGCTCTTTCACTGTAGGAAGTAGTCTGGAGGTTATAAATGCCTCCTCCTATTTCTTCTGCTCCCATTAGTCAGAACTTGAAAACACTTAATGACAAGCAGCCTTTCTATTGACGTAGGACAAAGAATGAAATGCAT
>PVKM010048406.1:0-11208 GCA_004027735.1 Carollia perspicillata
ATTTCTCAAAAAAAAACCTGGCAGATTAGAAGGGGCTGGAAAGAAGTATTCAAAGTCATAAAAGGCCAGGACCTATATCCACGATTACTCTATCCAGCAAAGCTCTCTTTAAAATGCAAGAGTAGATAAAGTGCTTCCCAGATAAGGTCAAGTTAAAGGAGTTCATCATCATGAAGCCCTTATTATATGAAACATTAAAGGGACTTATCTAAGAAAAAGAAGGGCTCAAAAATATTAACAGTATGGGCTGAGTGAGAGGCCAGGCGCTTGTTTGGAGCAGCAGGCTTGAACAGGAGGAACTTCTTCAAAAACAAACAAAAAAAGAGACTCCATGGCTGTTTTAGGGAATTCTCCCGAGGCTGCCATCCCGGCCTCCCCCAGCTGTGTCCCCACAGTCTCAGCTGTGGGCACGCCTCCACTGCCAGGACTATGGCTGGCCCCTATCCTATCCCCAGCCAAAGCTGGGGAGGGTGAACACCCACACCCGCAACCCCAATGGTGCACCACAGACCCAGCCAACCCCAACTCCCTGTGGCTGCTGCTACAGCAGTGGAGGTGATGCGCCCCTGACACCACCACCCAGATACCACGTGCCTGTAGTAGCAGCAGCGGCAGCGGAGGCCAAATGATCACCCTCACAAGCCTGAGGGCCGAGAAGCCTGACCCCACCACCCTGAGCCGCTGCACTTTGGACAGTCTGCCCCACCTCAGCCACCACTGCAGCAGCAACAGCAGCGACAGTGGAGGCCACACACTCACACCCAAGGGGAAGGCGCGTGCATGACCCTGCCCCACAGTGGCACTGACCGCTGGACCCCACCACCCATGCTGCAGCAGAGGAGGCACATGCCCTCTGCTGCCACAGCCATGGTGGCACCCCAACCCCTTAGGGCAACTGGTGCTAAAAGGAAGTCAGAGACGCAGCAGGGTTCAGGGAGTCAGCAATCCCCAGAAAGACAAAACTCAGTGAGGGGGCCAAACCACTCTGAAGAGACTCTGAGAGTCCCCAGCATCTAGGACAGTAAAGAGCAAGAACATGATGTGAAAGTTGGCTCTAATTGGTGCACATGAAGGACAGCACAACTGGTGGACTGAAGGCATAGGCCAGGTGCAGAAGGGCATTAAAGGCCTGGCAGCGAACTGAGGAACTTGGTTGGAGGCTGGGCAACTGCTAAGAAGAGGCCAGCTCAGACCTGGTCCCCATCCCCTTAAACCACAGGAAGGGAGAAAAGCAAAACCAATCCCCCTCTGACTGCTGCAGCCAGGAAGACCAGTAGAACTGGCTTGGCCAGTTTAAAGATAGCAGGAGGCTGTTTTATTCCCCACTTCTTGTTTTCTTTTTCTTTTTTTAATCCCCACAACTGAGGCAATAAAACCTGGAGCTGTGAAAGAACCAGAGTCAGACCCAAAGAGGGGTCATCCCAACAGCTAAGATAGTGAGAAAAATTTCATGTTGCTATTCCAGAGAACTTGCAAGTTATTGTATTATTATTTTTTTCATTATATTTACATCTTTTATTTTATTAGTATTTTTGTATCTCTCTTCTTTCTGTTTAGTCTTCTTCACTTTGTTTATTAAACAAATTGCCTTGTATGATTGGTATCCCTTATTCTGTCCTTCACAGTGTATTTTTAATTTTTTGTCTTTCATTTCACTTGTGTCCCAGTAGCACACAACTCTAGGTCGTGTACTTCCTATTTTTCTTATTCAGATCACACAGGTTCTGTCATATGATTGTTGCTCCATTACTATTATAAATAATTCCTGTCCCATGCAATTGTAAATACTACACAACACCCCTCCCGAATCTTAGTTCACTGTTTCTGGAACTTTATTACTGTTGTGGTTAACTCTATTCTCTTGCACATTATACCTACTTTCTATCATTTACTCTCAATTTACTTCAAAATCTGACCTCCCACAAGCTCACTGCTTTCTAAATCCAACTCATAATCCTCCCCCCACAAGAAGAGTCTTATCTTTTTTCCACCCTATCTAAAAAGTGGCTGGTTGGGTGAAATATCACAGTTAACACTATACATATCCAAATGATCTCCTATATCTTTTCAACAGGTTGGTAATTTAAATGCCATAGAGTGAACTCCTGCAGTCTTAATCCATTTTGCCTTCTTGCTCCAAATGAACGCAAAAAAAGAGCAGATGAGAGCTATGAACACCAGTATACCTGCTGGAAGAGAGAACTCACCAACAAAAGAACGACCAACAGATAACAAAGAAAGAAGGTGAAGGAGGGAGTGGTAGCCACACTAACCTGCAACCAGGACTGATCTGGAAATACAACTAAATGGTGGAGAAATTACACAGAACAAACAACTGAACAATAGCGAGAAAGAAACCTAAAAACCTGGGACAGACAGAAGAAACACCTTGAACACAATCTGTCTACACTGGCACAAGAGAATACAAGACATGGTGTAAGGAGTGAACCTAAAAAGATAAAAAAACTGGAGGAAAGGTCTCACCAAAGGAATACCCAACAACAATAAAAACCCAAAGACATACAGGGAGACAATACAAACATCATCCCAAGACCAGCGACCTTGAGAGATCAAGGAGACTGCACTACTGTATCTCACAGGCCTTCTACCATAGAAGTTCACACCATAATCCTAGGGAATCAGAACAGATCAATTTAATAAGCAGAGGCAAACAAGAAGAGTCTCACAAACAATGGGAAGACAAAGAAACAATCCCTAAATGAAAGGAAAAGAAGAAGCCTCAGAATGCTAAATGAAATAGAGGCAACTCAGCTATCAGATACTGAGTTCGAAGCAATGGTTACAAGGGAGCTCAATGAGCTCGCAGAGAATTACCAAAAACTACAGGGCAACTACAATGAATACACTGCAAACTATATCAACATGAGAAAGGAAATATAAACTATCAAAAAGGGCCAGAGGAAATGAAGAATACAATTTCTGAATTGAGAAAAAATTATTTTCTCAAAAATTATTAGCAAACCGCATCCAGCAATATATCAAAAAGATTATACACCATGATCAAGTGGGATTCATCCCAGGAACGCAGGATAGTACAATATTTGCAAATCAATAAATGTAATAATCACATAAACAACAGCAAAGGCAAAAATCACATGATCATATCAATAGATGCAGAAAAACCATTTGATAAGGTACACCACCCATTTATGATAAAAACACTTAACAAACTGGGAATAGAGGGAGCATTCCTCAACATAATAAAGGCCATACATGAGAGACCTAGAGCCAAAATCATACCCAATGGGCAAAAAATTAGAGCTTTCCTACTAAGATCAGGAACAAGACAAGAATGTCCACTTTCACCTCTCCTATTTAACATAGTATTGGAAGTCCTAGCTGTAGCAATCAGAGAAGAAAAGGAAATAAAAGACATCCAAATTGGAAAGGAGGAAGCAAACCTGTCATTGTTTGCAGATGACATGATACTATACTTAGATAATCCTATAGATTCCACCAAAACTACTCAACCTAATAAATGACTTTGGCAAAATAGTGGGATACAAAGTCAATATTCAGAAATCAAAGAATTGTTGTACACCAGCAACGAAATATTAGAAATAGAAATTTTAAAAATCCCATTTGATATAGCAACAAGAAAAATAAGGTATGTGGGGATAAACCTAACCAAGGAGGTAAAAGACCTGTATGCAGAAAACTACACAACACTGAAGAAAGAAATCAAGGAAGACACAAACAAATCTAACCATGTACCATGTTCATGGATTGCAAGAATTAACATCATCAAAATGTCCATACTACCAAAAGCAATTTATAGATTCAAACAGTCCCTATTAAAGTACCAATGGCATATTTCACAGATATAGAACGAACATTTCAGAACTTTATTTGGAACCATAAACGACCCTGAATATCTCCAACAATTTTGAGACAGAAGAACAAAGTAGAAGGGATCAGAATACCTGATATCAAACTGTATTACAAGGCCACTGTAATCAAAACAGCCTGGTACTGGCATAAGAACAGACACATAGACCAATGGAAAGGAATAGAGAGCCCCAAAATAAACCCAAGTCTCTATGGTCAATTAATATTTGACAAAGGGGGAGGAAGTATAAAATGGAGTAAAAATAGCCTCTTCAATAAATGGTGTTGGGAGAGCTGGAGAGCTACATGCAAAAAAATGAAAGTTGAGCACCAATTTACACCATACACAAAAATAAACTCAAGGTGGATAAAAGACTTAAATGTAAGACATGACACCATAAAAGTCCTAAGGTAAACACTGGCAGGAAAATCTCAGACATTCCACGCAGCAACGTCTTCACTGATATGTCCCCAAGGTACATAAAGGAAAGAATAAACAAATAGGATCTCAACAAAATAAAAAGCTTTTGCATGGCTAATGAAAACAGAATTAAAATAAAGATAAAACCAACCATATGGGAAAACATATTTGTGCCAATGGTATCTCAGACAAGGGTTTAATCTCCAAAATATACAAAGAACTTACACAACTCCACTCTAAGAAGACAAGCAACTCAAATAAAAAATGGGCAAAGGACTTGAACAGACACATCTCCAAGGAGGACATACAGAGTGTCCAGAGACATATGAAACAATGCTCAGTATTACTAGCTACCAGAGATGCAAATTAAAACCACAATGAGATACCACCTCACACAAATCAGAATGGCTATCAAAAACAAAGCAACAAACAACAAGTATTGGTGAGGTTGTAGATAAAAGGGAACCCTAGTATACTATTGGTGGGATTGCAGACTGGTGGAATGACTATGGAAAACAGTATAGAATGTCCTCAGAAAACTAAATATGGATCTGCCTTTTGACCTGGCAATTCCACTGCTAAGATGATATCCTAAGAACCCTGAAACACGAATCCAAAAGAACCCATGCATCCCAATGTTCATAGCAACAATTTACAATTGCCAAATGCTGGAAGCAACCCAACTGCCCATCAGCAAATGAATGGATCACAATGGAAAACTATGCAGCAGAAAGAAAGGAGGTCCTACCTTTCCCAACAGCGTGGACGGAACTGGATCATGCTAAGTGAAATAAGCTAGGTGGTGAAAGACAAACACCAAATGATCTCACCTTTAACAGGAACCTAATCAACAAAACAAACAAAGAAGCAAAACAGAACCAAGGCATTTAAATTGAGAACAGGCTGACAGGAATCAGTGAGGAGGAGGTGGGAATGGATAATGGGGTGACAGGTTTTCAGGAACAACTATAAAGGACACGGACAAAACCAAGGCCAGGGTGGAAGCAAGGGAGGGAGATGGGTTTAGTTGGGGTTGGGGGGAGTTGTGGGAGGCAAGTGCAGACAACTATAATTGTACAACAATAAAATACATTTAAAAAATTAAATTAAATTAAGAAAATATGAACAGTAAAATTACAACTCACAACTATCAACAACTGAACCTAAAAGGAAAAAACAAAAATAAACTAAACAAATAAGTAGAATAGGAAAAGAATCACAGAAATTAAGATCATCACATGTAGGGTTATGAGCAGGTAGGGGGAGGGGGGTAGATTTGGGGAAAAGGTACAGGGAATAAGAAGCATAAATGGTAGGTACAAAATAGACAGGAGAAGGCTAAGAATAGTATAGGAAATGGAGGAGCCAAAGGACTTGTATGAATGACCCATGGACATGAACTAAGGGGAATGCTGGTGGAAGGGGGAGTGCAGGGCAGAGGGGAATAAAGGGGAAAAATTGGACAACTGTAATAGCATGATCAATAAAATATACTTAAAAAAACACTCAGGGAAGTTGGCAACTGCCTAGCAGCTATGTGGAAGTGAGACTCAACATAATTACAATGGTGGCTGTCCCTCCAGCCCTCCCCTTGAAGCCACACATCTTGTCTCTCCCTTGTTTGTCTGTAGTGCCTCCCAAGCCACTGTCCCTCTGCTGGAACCCGGGGTGAGTGCCTGTGAAAGAATGAGTCTGTCACAGCCCTTTAAGAGGATGCCTGGGTTCCTAGTAGCTTTCTATTTAATTCAGAAAACAGAATCCCCACTGATTTCCATAGACAGATGTTGTAGGGGCTCCTCTTTCTGGCTCTTGTATCCTGGGCTAGGGTACCCTGTGAGGTACTGAGATGTCTCACTCCTCAGGGGGTAACTCTGTAGCTGAGATATACATGTAGGTTCTCAACTACCACATGTGGGTGTGGCCCAGCTTATTTCATTCCTCTATCCCTCCTACCAGTCTTAATGTGCCTTATTTATGTTCTTAATTATAGGACTACTCCTTTTTTAATTTTTATTTTAATTGTTGTTCAAGTAGAGTTTTTTTTTCTCCCATCCCAGCCCAACCACCCAACCCTCCCCACCTCCCTCCCATTTCCACCACCCGCTCCACTACTTTTTGTCCATGTGTCTTTTATACTTGTTCCTGTCAACCCTTCCCCTTTTCCCCTGAAATTCCATTGAAATTCCCTCCCCTCTCCCTTCTGGACACTATCAGCCTGTTCTCTATTTCAGTGTATTTGGTTATATTTTGCTCCTTTGTTGGTTTTCTTGTTTAGGTTACTGTTAAAGGTGAGATCATATGGTATTTGTCTTTCACTGCCTGGTTTATTTCACTCAGCATAATGCTTTCCAGTTCCATCCATGCTGTTGCAAAGGGTAAGAGCTCCTTTCTTTCTGCTGCATAGAATTCCATTGTGTAAATGTACATAGCTTTTTGATCCAGTTACTTACTGATGGACACCTTGGTTGCTTCCAGAACTTGGCTATTATAAATTACTGCTATGAACATTGGTGTTTCGGGGTTCTTAGGATATCATCCTAGTAGTGGAATTGCCAGGTCAAAACACAAATCCATTTTTAGTTTTCTGAGGACATTCCATACTGTTTTCCATAGTGGTTGTACCAGTATGCAATCCCACCAACAGTGCATTAGGGTTCCCTTTTCTCCACAACCTCACCAGCACTATTGTTTGTTGCTTTGTTTATCATGGCTATTCTCAATACATGAAGTGATATCTCACTGTGGTTTTAATTTGCATCTCCCTGATAGCTAGCGATACTGAGCATCTTTTCATGTGACTCTGTACCCTCTGTATGTTCTCCTTGTAGAAGTGTCTGTTCAACTCCTTTGCCCATTTTTTCATTCAGTTCCTTGTCTTCTTAGAAGGGAGTCGTTTAAGTTCACTATACATTGGGACAATTAAACCCTTGTCTGAGGTATCATTGGGAAATGTTTTCCCATACAGTTGGTTCGCTTTTTATTTGACTACTGTTTTCTTTAGACATGCAGAAGCTGTTTATTTTGATGAGATCCCATTTGTTTATTCCTTCCTTTATGTTCATTGCTTTAGGGGACGTATCAGTAAAAATGTTGCTGCATAAAGTATCTGAGATTTTCCTGCCTATGTTCTCCTCTAGGTCTTTAATTGTGTCACAGCCTATATTTAAATCTTTTATCCACCTTGAATTTATTTTTATGTATGGTGTAAATTGGTGCTCGAGTTTAATTTTTTTTTAATGTAGTTGTCCAGTTCTCCCAACACCATTTCTTGAAGAGGCTATTTGTACTCCATTTTATGTTGCTGCCCTCTTTGTAGAATATTAATTGACTGTAGAGACTTGGAGTTATTTCTGGGCTCTCTCTTTTGTTCCACTGGACTATGTGCCTGTTTTTATACCAGTACCAAGCTGTTTTGATTACAGTGGCCTTGTAATAGTTTGATATCAGGTATTGTGATCCCTCCTAATTTGCTCTTCTTTCTCAAATTTGCAGCTGCTATTGGGGGTCGTTTATGGTTCCATATAAGTTTTTTAAGTGTTTGTTCTATATCTGTGAAATATGCCATTGGTACTTTAATATGTATTCAATTGAATCTGTAAATTACTTTTGGTAGTATGGACATTTTGATGATGTTAATTCTTCCAATCCATGAACATGGTATATATTTCCATTTGTTTGTGTCTTCCTTGATTTCATTCTTCAGTGTTGTATAGTTTTCTGCACACAGGTCTTTTACCTCCTTGATTAGGTTTATTCCTAGGTATTTTATTTTTCTTTTTGCTATATTGAATGAAATTTTTTTCTTGATTTCTGCTTCTGCTGTTTCATTGTTGGTATCCAAAAGTGCCTTTGTTTCAAGGATATTGACTTTGTATTCCTCTGTTTTGCCAAATTCATTTATTAGATCGAGCAGTTTTTTGGTGGAGTCTATAGGATTTTCTATGTACAATATCATGTCATCTTCAAACAGTGACAGGTTTGTTTCCTCCTTTCCGATTTGGTTGCCTTTTATTTCCCTTTCTTGTGTTCTCGCTGTGGCTACAACTTGCAATACTATATTGAATAGAAGTGGTGAAAGTGGACGACCTTGCCTTGTTCCTGATCTTAGTGGAAAAGATTTTAGTTTTTGCCCATTGACTATGATATGGCTCTAGATCTCTCATATATAGCCTTTATTATGTTGAGGAATGCTCCCTCTATTCCCACTTTGCTAAGTGTTTTTATCATAAATGGGTACTGTACCTTATCAAATGCTTTTTCCACATCTATTGATATGATCATGTGATTTTTTGTCTTTGCTTTCATTTATGTGGTTTATTACATTTACTGATTTGCTAATGTTGAAATATCCTTGCATGCCTGGGATGAATTCCATTTGGTCATGATGTATGATTTTTTTTAATGTATTGTTGCATGCAGTTTGCTAACATTTTGTTGAGGATTTTAGCATCTATGTTCATCAGAAATATTGGCTTAAACTTTTCTTTCTTTGTTGTGTCTTTATCTGGTTTTGAGATTAGGATGATATTGTCTTCATAAAAACGTTTGGAAGTTTTCCATCATTTTGAATTTTTTCTGGTGTAGCTCAGTGGATTGAGCATGGGCCTGTGAAGCAAAGGGTCACCAGTTTGATTCCCAGTCAGGGCACATGCCTGCATTGCAGGCCAGGTCCCCAGTAGGGGACACATAAGAGGCAACCACACATTGATGTTTCTCTCCCACTCTTTCTCCATCCCTTCCCCTCTCTCTAGAAATAAATAAATGTTTAGAAATAATAATAAAATATAAAAAAATAATTTTTGGGAGTAGTCTGTGATGGATAGGGGTTAGCTCTTCCTTAAATACTTTGTAGAATTCTCCTGTGAAACTGTTCAGTACTGGGTTTTGGGTGTCAGGAGTTTTTGGATTACTGCTTCAATCTCATCTGCTGTCATTGCTCTGTTCAGGCTTTCTGCTTCTTCTTCATTCAGTTCTGGAAGATTATATTTTTCTAGAAATTTGTTCATTTCACCTAGGTTTTCAAATTTCTTGGCACACAGTTCTTCCTAGTAATTTCTTACAATCCTTTGTATTTCTGTGGTGTCAATTGTAATCTGTCCTCTTTCATTTTTGATGGTGTTTGAGTGCTCTCTCTTTTTTCTTCCTGAGCCTGTTTAAAAGGCTTGCGAATTTTGTTTATCTTTTCAGAGAACCAGATCCTGGATTCATTGATCCTTAGAATTGTGCTCTTAGTCTCTATGTCATTTAATTCTGCTCTGATCTTGGTTTTTTCCTTCCTTCTAATTGTTCTGGGCTGACTTTGTTGCTGTTCCTTGAGTTCTTGTAGGCATAGTGTTAGGTTGTTTGTTTGAAATGTTTCTATTTTTTTTTTAGGTAGGCCTGTATCACTATGACCCTCCCTCTCAGTACGGTCCTCACTATGTCCCATAAGTTTTGGGTTGTTGTCAGTTCATTTTCATTTGTGTCCAGAAACTCTTTGATTTCTTCCCTAATTTCATTCTTGACCCATTCATTGTTTAATAGCATGCTATTCAAACTCCATGACTTTGAGTGTTTTTGAGCTTTTTCCTTGAAGTTGGTTTCTAGTTTCAGTCCCTTGTGGTCAGTGAAAATGCTTGGTATGATTTCAATTTGTTTGAATTTGTTTTGTGTCCTATCATGTGGTCTATCTTTGAAAATGTTGCATGTGCATTTGAAAAGAATGTGTATTTAGCTTCTTTGGAATGAAGGTCTGCATATATATCAGTTAAGTCCATTTCATCTAGGGCATTGTTCAATGCCACAATATCTTTGTTGATGTTTTGTTTGGAAGATCTGCCCGTTTTTGACAGTGGGGTTTTAAAATTCCCTACTATAATTGTGTTGCTTTCAATATCTTTTTTAAAATCCTCTAAGATTTTCTTTATGTATTTGGATGCTCCTATGTTGGGTGCATATATATTTACAATGTTTATGTCTTCTTGGTGGATTCTTCCCTTGAGTATTATGAAGTGACCTTCTGGGTCTCTCTTTATGGCCCTTTTTTTGAAGTCTGTTTTGTCTGATATGAGTATTGATACTGTGGCTTTTTTTTTCCCTGTTTGCTTAGAAAATTTGTTTCCAGTACTTCACTTTCAGTCTGGGTAGGTCTTTTGTCTTGAGGTGGGTCTCTTCTAGGTAGCATATGTGTGGGTCATATTTTCTTATCCATTCAGCTATTCTTTGTCTTTTGATTGGTGCATTTAATCCATTGAAATTTAAGGTTATTATTAATGGGTATTTATTCATAGCCATTTTCGTACCCATGTTCCGCTCTCCCTCTCTCTTTTCCTTCCTTTCCTTAAAGCAATCCCTTTAGCATGTCTTGCAGAGATGGTTTGGTGGAGGTGTATTATTTTAGACTTATTTGTCTAGTAAACTCCTTATTTTGCCTTCCTGGGAAAAGCAGCCTTGGTTGCAGGCCTCTGGTTCTCATTACTTGGAATATTTCTTGCCATTTTCCTCAGGCTTGGAGAGTTTCCATTGGTAAGTCAGCAGCTAACCTTACTGGGGCTCCCTTTATGTTACTTCCTGTTTCTCCCTTGGTGCCTTTAAGATTCTCTCTTTGTCTTGGAATTTTGCCATTTTAATTATGATGTGTCTTGAAGTGGGCCTCTTTGGGTTCCTCTTGATTGGGACTCTCTGTGTTTCCTGGATTTGTGTGACTTTTTCTCTCATCAAATTAGGGAAGTTTTCCATCATTACTTTTTCAAATAGGTTTTCTATCCCTTGCTCTTCTTCTCCTTGTGGTATCCCTATTATACGGACATTATTACATTTCATATTTTCTTTCATTTCTCTTAATCCCTCTTCATTCTTTCTGAGACTCTTTTCCTTTTCTTGCTTTTTCGGGGTGTTTTTTTCTACTTTGTCCTCCAACTTGCTGATCTGATTTTCTGCTTCATCGATTCTGCATTGTG